>PVIU01002737.1:17500-163224 GCA_004026605.1 Ondatra zibethicus | reverse complement strand
TGTGACTAGATGGAGACTCACCTGGGGAACTGGCTAGTAGATTAGTAAGCATACTCCTAGATTTAATGAATGACTCAGTCCCCTTCCAGACTCTTAATGAGATAGCATTATGGGAAGATGGTCTTAGTTGGAGAATGGAGGTCGCTGAAGATGTATCACTGAGAGCAATGCCTTGTCTTGGTCCTTTTCTGTATTCCTTTCTCTCTGCTTCCTGATCACCATGCTAAAAGCTTCTGTGCTCTGCTACTAACTATTCACTTGAGGAACTGTCGCCTATGAAAATATGAACCAAAATACATCTTCCCTTAGGTTGTTTATGGTAGTCATTTGACGATAATAGTAAGAAAAGTAATGGATAAGCCACCTGAGGTTACTGTAAGTTACAGTTCAACTGGCATCTGGTGACATCAAAATAGTTACATAGTTGTCACCAAACAATTACCTAAGCATTCATGTCTTGGCCTGAATTTATTTGTTGAACATGGATATAGGCATTTGTATGCCTTCAAAGCTGTGATGATTCTGATATTCATTAGTGGTTTTTGCCTATTGCATCTGAAAACTGAATGAAAAGTGCTCTATATTTGTTTAATAGTCAAAATTTCCTGTCCAGAGCATCATAACCAGGCTATATTACCCTAAGCTCACACTGCTCTTTTTTTTGTCAATCTCCTTATTATATTTTGAAATATAATATGTTTTGGTATATGAAGGTAAATGAGGTAAAAGAACCAGAAGGTTAAAAGTGTTAAACAAGGTTAAACCAGGTTATAAAATGCATTTAGTTAGCCAACAGGCCACCTGGGTGTGAGAACACACACTGTACCACCTTCCTTTCCACTCTCTCCTCTTTGAGCTAGAAGTTAATTCTTACTGTAAGTAACAAACAACTGCTTGATCCCAGATTAAATGAACTTTGAGTCATATTCATATATTACATACCAGACCTGTTGGCTCAATTGCACTCCGGCTGTCCCTTTTATGTCCATATTCTAACTTTAACAGAGGCAGTTAGCACATTTTTGGTACTGACAGTTTCTAATTTAGACATGAGGCTGAGTAGGGACTGACAGAACTTACAAAAGAAAACTGGAATTAATTGACCTTCTCTCCTACTGAACTGCTTCAGGCATCTGCATCAAAACTCATTCCTGAAGATTTCAATAGGAATTTTCTTTATTTTAATACCTTCTTTTATCAGGTATGTATTAGCAAAGTAATTATATATATAATTATGATGTGGGATTCCCCTCTGAATGCTGTGAATGTGCTTAGTTACCATTGGTTAATAAAGAAGCTATTTTTGGCTTATAACAGGGCAGAGTATTGCCAGGCTGGAAGAGATATATAGAAAGAATAAGCTGAATCAGAGAGACACCAGGTCACCACCAATGGAGACGATACAAGACAAACCTTACAAGTAGGGCAGAATAGAGCATGGAGGGAATTCCAATCAGAGATAGAGAAGGTGGAGTCAGGGAGATGGCATGAAGCCACCAAAGGAGGCTGCCAGTCAGAACTTACTGGTAAACCACAAGCCTTGTGGTAAAAAACAAAATAATGGAAATGGGTTAATTTAAGACATAAGAGTTAGTTAATGAGAAGCCTGAGCTAATAAGTCAAGCAGTGTTGTAATTAATATAGTTTCTGTGTGATTATTTCAGGTTTCAGAAGCCAGGAAACAAACAAGCAGCCTCTGCCTACATAATTATGCCATGAGCCCTCCCAGTTTGTACTATCATTATAGCATGGCAGAAATAGGAAAGAGAGATATTTTGAATTTCATAAGTACAGAAAATTTCACAGTATATCTCTTATCTCAGGCATCACCGTTAGTTAACATTAGAATTATGTTACAGTTCTGAGGACAGGAAACTAGCATTTGTTGATAATCTATGATGTATAGGACCGTAGAATAAACTTCACATACATGTGTATGAAAACACAGTCTCACTTTCTATTCACAGAAATCTACCAGGTTGATGTTATAATTTGCATTCTTCTATAAAAGGGAGTGGGGAAAATGTTAAGAAAGCCTAGCAATTAGTATTTTCCAGACTTAACAAAGAGATAATTGACTATCATTGTATAGACAAGACATTGATCTAACTACAGCATTCTTAGTAACTTTTGCATCTTCTAAAACGATTGTTAAAATATATCTTTTTGAGAATATGAGAATGAATACATAATACATTACTGTTTATGGGGTACAACAAATATATATAGCAATTATCTACTCTTGTGTTTATGTAGACATGAGTTATAACAGCAAATGTACACATATAATCACAGCAACCACTTGAACCAGTTAGTGTACTGTTTTTTATATGCATGTGCATTGTGTATAACTATATATAGATGCATATTAACATGTAAGTATAAATTATAAATATATAGGCATATATCACGGATAGTAGAGCATTAGATGAAATGTATTAATATAGTTATTTTACAGTTTCATATATAAATGTATATGTATACCAGACATAAAGTTACTATACTACTTCCTTCACCTAAAAAATTGTTGGTGATCCTATTAACTATATAGGATATATAGTTGAGGAGTCATTACCCTCACTGGCAAACTGTGTTCTAATACTCCCTTCATGAGGGCAGCTCTGAGGACTCACTGCCCTCGAGTGTACAGGCCATACGTTCATCACTAAGAGTTCTCAAACATAGCTACAGAAAGACCTTCTTTCCCCGTTCTCTTTCTTGTCCCTTGTCATTCTAACACTTGCCTCCCCGCTACATACAAACTGTAGAAGCCACTGTTTGAAGGATGGCTGGGCCCCTTCAGCCCTAACTCTTATTCCTCAAAAGTTCCCTGCCAACTCAGGTCCCTGCAGTGAAAGGACAATCACTTACCAGTTAAATACACTCAACTCTTTAGTCAGCAAAATGGTGTTGCATTTTCATCAGTGAGCCAATTGAAAACTCAGCACTTGAAAAAAAAAAAAAGTAAAGAGCCGACTGGGGCAGAAAAGAAGCCTTCGTGGGCGTTTGTGTCTCACACAAAGGCAAATGAGGCCAAGCCGTCACTCCCTTTCTTTAACCCAGTAGCCGATGCATAGTACCAGCTCTAGCGTGAAGGGAGATTTAAAAGCGACTAAGTACATATAAACATTTCTCATTCATTATCTGGGGTTTCTGCTACTGGTTGACATATCATTAGTCCTAGTGTAAGGCAAGCTTTAAAAACGTAATTACTTAATCATGCAGTTAGCTCCCCATCAATTCTAGCAGCATTTGTTCTTAACTAGCTTTTAAGAACAAAATTAGGAGTAATTTGTAAACAAAAGTAATTGAAGAGAGGCAGATATTACCAAGGTGTTAGCAGCATTAGCAGACATTATTGTGTTCCCTAATACCACCCCAGCACTGCAGTTAACAATAGGTAGCAGGCAGAAGGCAGGGCTATGAAGACAGAAGGTCGCACGCAGCCTGCCAAGAGGCAGCACGAAGTGGAAACTCTCCTGGCCCCACCAATACTCCAACAATAGGTCGATAATCTTCTCCTAGAATGACTCTCATTACACCCTGAAGATTTGGAAAGTTATGGTACAATCTCATATTCCGGGACCCTGAAAGCTGTCTTTCTTACCGGTTCCATGATGAGTCATGGTCACAAGAACTACAGATATACAGCAACCACCTATCTCGAAGAACAACGACACTCTACGCAGAGAAAAAGATACTTTGAACACCCTTACTTCCGGTTATCTGTTAGAGTCAGTGAACTTCGATTGCGCATGACCTCTGTGCTAGGTGTTATTCTAGGCTCATAAAAAGCAGCAGTCAGCAATATCTGGACCTTTTAAATTTTTTTCTCTTATACAATACATTCTGATGGCAGCCTCCCTTCAAACCAGTACCTTGCCACCAACTCTCTTCCCCCAGTACCACTGCTCCTCCTTTTCCCTTAAAAAATGAACAGACTTCACCTGGTCTACAAGAGCTAGTTCCAGGATAGGCACCAAAACTACACAGAGAAACCCTGTCTCGGTGGTGGGGGGTAGTGGGAGGAGAACAGGCCTACCAGTATATCAACCAAGTACTGCATAGTAAGATATAGTAAGACTAGGCATAAATATTCATAATAAGGTCAGTCAAGGCAACCAGTAGGAGGAAAAGGTCCCAAGAGCAGGCAAAAGAGTCAGAGACAGCCCCAGGAGTCCCACAAAACCCCAAGCTAAAGAACTAAAGCATATATGTAAAGGACTTAGCAGGGACCCATGTAGCCTCAGTAGTTGCTGTTTCAATCTCTGTGAGCCCCTGTGATTCCTACTTAATTGATTCTGTGGGCTGTGCTCTCCTGGTATCCTAGACCACTCTGGCTCTGACAATACTCCCCAGCTGCGCCAGGTTCTCTGAGGTCTGCCTGATGTTTGGCTGTGGGTCTTTGCATCAGCTTCCACCAGTTGCTTGAGGAAGCCTCTCTGATGACCATTTGGGCTAGGCACCAATCTTATAAGTATAGCAGAATATCATTAGGAAACATTTCATTGACTTTTTGTTTGTTGGTTGGTTGGTTTGTTGGTTGTGTTTGTTTCTTTCTACCCTAGGTCTATGAATCATTCAGCTTCCAGATCCTAGCCATCTAGGCAATGTCTACCATGGGCTCCCTCTCTTCACAGAGGCCTCAAATTAGACCAGTCATTGTTTGGTCACTCCCACAAGCTCTGAGCCACCATTACCCCAATACATCTTGTTGGCAGGACAGGTTGTGGGTCGTAGGCTTTGTGGCTGGGTTGGCATCCCAGTGCCTCCACTGGGAGCCTAGCCTGGTTACAGAAGATGGCCTGTTCAGGTTCCAGAGCCTCCAATATGGTCACTCTCATAGGTTCCAGGAAGTCTCCACTTTACTAGGTTTCTTTATCGCCCCTAAAAGCCCCAATACCAGATGTCTCTCCCTATACTCTTTCCCTTCATTCTTCTTTCCACTTCCTGATCCCCCCTGTTCCTATTCCCACCCACTCCCAGTCCACCAACAAAGTCTATTTTATTTCTCCTTCTCAGAGAAATCCATGTATCCCCCTAGACCTCTCCTCTTTATCTAACTTCTCTGGGTCTGTGGGTTGTGGTGTGAGTATCCTTTACTTAACATTAAATATCCACTTCAAAGGGAGTACATATCATGTTTGTCTCTCTAAGTCTGGGTTACCTTGCTCAGCTTGATGCTTTCTAGTTCCATCCAGCTGCCTGCAAATTTCATGATGCCATTTTTTTGTAATAGCTGAGTAATACCACATTGTGTAAATATACTCTATTTTCTTTAGCCATTCTTTGGTTAAGTGACATCTAGGTTGTTTCCATTTCTGGATATTATGAATAAAATCATTATGAACATAGTTGAGCAGTCAATATAATCCATTATATAAACAAACTGAGAAGAAAACCACATGACTATCTCATTAGATGCAAAAATACATTTGAAAAAATCCAACACTCTTCATGATAAAAATTTTGGAGAGATTAGTAATAAAATGTTCACGTCTAAAGATAATAAAGGCAATTTACAACAAGTCTATAGCAAACAAATTAAATGGAGAGAAATTCAAAGCAATTTTACTAAAATCAGGACCAAGACAAAGTTGTTCAGTCTCTGCATACCTATTCAATATAGTACTTGAAGTTCTAGCTAGAGAAATAAGAGAAATGAAGAAGATCAAGGGAATATAGAAGTCAAAGTATTGTTATTTGGAGATGATATGATAGTATCCAAAAAATTCTATCAGGGAACTCCTACAGCTGATAAACACCTTCATTGATGTGGCTGGGTACAAGATTAACTAAAAAAAAATTTGTAGCCCTCCTAAATACAAACACTGAATGTACTTTTAAAATTTTTATGAACTTTTTGAGAAAGAAAATTATAGAGCAAGTATGACTTCAAAGATGAAAATTAGTCATGATACATCCCTAGCCATTAGTTTCTCATTCAAACGTAACAGGATCGAAATCTTTATATAGACTTTACATGGAATACAGAAACAAAACATAGATAGAAACAGAAGTATGTCAGACCTATTCCTGCCTCATAGATGAAATAACTGAGCGTAAAATAAACCAAACAGCATTGAAAATACATATGAAAGTAATGATGAAGTAGGGATTCAGGCATATGGCCTTATTTTTATATCAATATGTTGCTAGGACAAGGCTGGATATCTTCTGAGGACCCACCAGAATTCAACAACAGCCTCGAACATGGAATCCTATGTCTCTGAAAACTTGTCTCCCATAGAACCTTAATCAAGCTGTATCAAGTCTCTGAGCTTCAAATCTTCATCTGCCAGTTAATATCTTGGCACCATTATCTCAATCCAATGTTGTATTCATGTCATGGAAGAAAATGTGCCTAGCAATCTTACATACTGTGGTGTAGTAATACTACATAAGTCTGTGTATGTAAAATTGAGGGGTGGTAAAAACTGATTGATATAGTAGAAAACAAAATATGATAACTTCTGAAGGGTTAAGATTTCACTAGAAACTAGCACAGAAGCTTTGAGAATAAGGGAAATGCATATCAGCTGTCAAGGCTTAGTATATCAAGCACCTGTGTGTGTGTGTGTGTGTCCTTTATTACATATAAACACCTAAAAGTTGTGTAGTAAAATAAGATAATTATTTCCATTAAAGTTTAGTAATTCTTTATATTGATTGATCTTGGGAGTGAGTTGAGTTGCGTGTCCACAGTGGAAATCCCACACCATTCGTCCCATCTGCTGCTAGTCTTCTGGAGAAAGAGCTTAAGTACAAATCAAAGCACATGAACTCCGATTTATAACAAATATCACTTTTTTATCCCCTTCCCAACTGAAAATACAAAGAACCTCAAACTTTCAGGTTTATGACTTGGGCATATAAATAAATTATGAAAACTCACTGTGCTCCGTTTGTTTCAAAAGCGTAAAAAAATGTCTAATTGAAATGAATCAACCAGAGAGTAATATAAAGGATGTTTGTGAGGCATTGAATCCCTTGAAAGCTAGGATAGCAGAAATTGCTATCAAAGCAAGTATCATGTCCTCTGCCAAGGAAAATACTACCTTAGTTCATTTCTTACTGACAGTAGCAGTTTTTGCTCTCTTTGAAGTTTATGATTCTAACATAGCAACAAGTAAATATTTTCTCTTTAGTGCTACAGGCATTTGGCCTTTAGAATTAGCCAAGTGTTCAAATCATCCAAGTTTCCATTGTGTGTCTACCAGAAGCCTGGAAGAGCAGAGCTAAGAGTTTAGATAATTATCCAGATAATTGCCCAGGCCTCAAAGTGACTTTTATTGGTTTACATAGATCATTTGAGTACAGGAGGCTTTTCTCTTTTAATTGTCTGTAAAACAAAATCACTGTATTCAAACTAGCCTACTCCTTCAAAAGATTAAATAATAAAAATTACTTGCAATAAATGTGAACACCATGGCTGGGAATTTCTTTTCTGCAAGCCTTCAGAACCTGATGAGAAATGTCTAGGCTGAGAGAAGATTGTCAAGATTTGGAAACTATCATGAGCATCTATCACTGTTCACAGAGAAAGTACTCTCCGTTACCTAGATTTCAAGAAAATAGGAATTTTACTTCTAATAACCATTGATTGTGTGTGTGTCTGTGTGTGTCTGTGTGTGTGTGTGTCTCTGTGTGTGTATATGTGTGTAAAGTATCATACAGGCCAAGGTGTGTGAAAGTTAGGGAACATCAGGATTTCAGCCTGCAAGCTTCCAGAAAATCTATTTTTGTCTCTTATGTCCTCAGAAGACCATCAGGATTGCAAATGCTTGTACTATGTGTCTAGATTGTATTTGAGTTCAGGAATTCAAACTCATGTCCTAATGTTTGCATGGTAAGTGCCTTTGTCCAAGGAACTATCTCTAGCATTACTCTTTGAGATCTAACGTTACCTCTGTCATCTCCTCAAATTCACATTCTGATTTGAAGTGGTGTTCCAAGAAATTCATTGACCTCTTAGCCCCTTGCCCTACTTCTTCTTTCTCTTTCTGTTTGGAAACTTATGAGGCTGACACTGCCCAGGGCTTCCAGTTAGGACCTGTGTAGAGAGGGAGAAGGTGGGCCTGGTAGAAATAGCCTAAAGCAGAAATTAATAGAGGATCTGTACTTGTCTCTACTCTTCCCCCTGGATTTTTTTTGCAGGTCTTCTCTTCAACTTTAGGAACAGATAGAATACATGACAATGCTGGGAGGCATCATTTAATGATGAACTTCTCTGTGCAAGCCAGGAATACCTGTGTTTAATTCAAATTTGAATAATAATAACAAGTGCTTTGAATATATATATAATATATGTGTATATATGCATAATTTTGTGACTTAAGGGTCTTGGGGCTTAAACCCAGCTCTTTCCTTGTACATATATTATCTTACCAATTTACAAACCACTCCTGGAAGGTCTTTCTTGTTTAATTTTTTAATTTTCATTTTATGTGTAAGGGACTTTTTCATGCATGTATTTCTGTGTACCACACGGGTACCTAATGCACACAGAGGGCAAAAGAAGGTGTCTGAGCCCTTGGATCTGGAGTTACACACAGCTACGAGCTTCCACATAAGTGCCGGATTGAACCCGGGTCCTCTAGTAGAACAGCCAGTGCTCCCAGCCATGGCCCCATTCCTCTAGCTCCTAGAAATGTTCTTCTTAAGTTGCTGGGTTCTCCGCATCAACATTGCCATTTCAGAGAGTACTTGTCCTCTCAGTAATTTTGTGTCTCATTTTTCTTCATGCCACTTTTCTTCTCTGAATATTTTAATAATCTGTCTATGTATTTATTGCCCGTATTCTTCAAAAGACAGAATATCACAAAAGCAGAGTTCTTACTTATATTGCAGCCCATAGGACTATGTCATTGTTCACTAAGTACCCACACGATAAATGGAACAGCATTTTTATATAGAAGAAGGAACTGTTATTGCTCTCTTCTTGTAAGTGGAGAAGTCAATTAAGAAACAGTACAAAACCCAACCTGGGTCAGTTTACATCAGATAAACACACCAGAATTCCTCTTGAAGTATTTCTCTTCAAACAAGTACCTTAACTCCAATGCCTCTGCATTCAGTTCTGTCTCCAGAGAAACTCTGCATAGGCTCTGCATTTTGAGTTTGCCAGAAAGACTGACAAAAAAAGCCTTTAAATTTTCTAAATCTTGCTACTTAGTAAATAAGTCAAATGTTATGTGCTGGGGCCTTATGAAAATGAGCAAAACCTTGTTATCAATAAGGATAATGATTATAAATCATTGACCACACTGTTCCTCCAAACAAGAATACATTCATATGTGTCTGTAGTTTGGCTCAACTCATGTAAATACAAGTAGAAATGAATATAACCGAGCAATTTTTGTGTATAGCAGAAACACATTAGCATACTTACTTTTGAACGTGCTTCCTTAAGTAATCAGTTTTGTAGTTAAAGGAATTTGGGTTCCTAGAGGAGAAGTAATGATCATAAGGACAGGCAGTTAGTGATGGAATTAGTGTCTGGAATCCAAGTAGATCAGATATACCTCCCTTGCCAGAACAAACATCCAGCAAAGGCAGACCATAAATTCACATAACCTGTGCAGTTGTAGAGTCTCCAAAATACTGCCTAGTGAGTATAATCCTGCATGTATCTACCTGCATCTTTAACAAGTTTTGGCTGAGTAAATTTTAAAAATCGTAATGAAATACAGTGCTCTTTCCAGTGTGTTCTGGTACCTACTGAGTTTAAAGCTTATTTGCACTGTATTGGCTATGGTGCAAGAGTAGAGCATAGGGCATGTATACTGAGAGTTGCATCAGGACCTATGAGTCTATGTAGATTCTTTAATATTGTCTATGTAATGCACTATTGTGAAAGCAAAGGGGCCAGGGGCAAGTGTTCATTTTGTGGCAATAGCTTCCATTTGCTTCTGAAAGTTTCCATTGTGTTACAGAGCGGTGTCAGGGTTTAGACATGAACTTAAATTTGACTTCTGCCTTACACAGTCACCATCACACATTAGGAAGAGGCAATTTGAAAGAACTTGTGTCATGTGGATAAATACAATACCCTATTTTTATAGGTTTAAGATAAATTTTTTTGAAATTCTCTGAAAATTCCTTTCTTCCTTTTACTTTATTATAAAATGTACTGAAAAAAATCACAGACTCAAATTAGCCACACCCAAGGACTATACAAATTAATGAATTTATCTACAGTTAGAACTGATATTCAAAATGGATGCTAAGAATCTTCACCCCAAACGTATGCTACCTCCAGAAACCCAGGACAGAACTAGAACTAGGAAAACCTTAGTTTTCTGAAACTTATATAAAAACTTTATATAAACGCATGCACACACACACACACACACACTCCTGTCCATTATGTGCATTGACTCCTTTCCCATTTCCTCTTCATAGTATTTATTCAGAGAGAATAAATCTAATGAAAAAAGAAATGCAACGTTTGCATGCTGTTTTGCCATTACAAAGTATGATAACTTCCTTTAGTCACAGAAAATCTGCTTTAGACAAAGACGATGAATGTAGATTTGGATGATTTTAATAAATATGTAATATTTGCAAGGAAAAGTACTCTAGTGTTTAGTGGAGAAACTGGAATTCCTGATTTGTTGAGGAGAAAAAAAAATTTTTAAGTAGACCCCATTTTCTCATATCCATTTCTCCCCGTGGGCTTCTGTCCATTTGCGAGGCACATATTGGTACTAAATACAAATGTGTAAATCGATCACATGAAAGAGTAACTATATCTGGGAAACTTAATTACAATAACAACAACGACCTAAAGGCAGTTGAAGACAAGAAAGATAAGGTTAAGTACCAAAAACCCACGAACTTGCTTTCCATGTGCCTTACTCATTATCTTCCTATTATGTTGATGTGGGAAACTGCATATTATGCAAGTCTCTTGCAGAGAGTCGGGCCTCTGATCTGTCCTGATTAGATGAGGAAAGCTGGAAGACACGCAAACGCCCTTAAATGTAGCTAACAATGATGTAAGGAAAACAGAAGGCTCTCCTGCGTATGTCTTTTAGTTGTGTGTGTTTACTGTTTTCGTTTGCTTCTAGAAACATATTTACAAGACTCCAAGACCCATTCAGGACTCTCAGATGCTAGCAGCTTGAAGACCCTCCTTATCTCAGAGGATGGCTCTTGTTTAAAAACTGCACAAAGTAAATGGTATCTGGTGTTTAATGAAAAGCACTGAAATTGCTATATGGTACCACAGATTCACTGCTGAACATGTCATAAGGCAACATTTTATAGGCATTGTAAAATCTTTTTACCACACACAGATGCATTACCCAAAATTACTCAAATCTGCAGGGCATCTGAAACTCACTCTGTAACAGTAATGGGCTTTGCTGCTTAAAAAGTGATTATGACTAATGCACAGAAACAATTATCATAGGCTCAACCGCCAGGAGTTCATTCTCTCTGAAATCTGAGCAATCACTGAGAAAAACTAAGTCATTTTCAAAACTCACAGGATCATAAAGCAGAACTAGGGAAATATTTTAATCTGTCGGTCTATACAAGGAAGATTTTATTGGCAGTATTTTTACAAATCCTAACATTTTATCATTTTAAATACATATTGTAGGTTAATTAGAGAAATTATGAAAGCAGTTAATGCAACTACCTTATGGGACTGGTCCTACAGCAAAAAATAGGCAATATGAGTGCTTGGAAAGAAATTAGGAATGGAATCAAAAAGATTTGATTTGATTTTGGCCCTGGATGATTCCTTTATCTCTCTGGGCTTTAGTTTATATATATGCACACACACACACACACACAAACAAACACACACACACATACTATATATATATTTTTATTGAGGCCTCTTCCTACTCTAACCTGCCATGATTTGATTTTATATGATATAAGGTAGGAAAGGCTTGGTGTCTACTTTTTACTCTTCCTTTGGAGAGGAAACATGAGGAAAAATATAGTGAAAGAAGTAGAACTGCTCTTTACTTGAAAGGGTTTGATGTGAAAGCAATTTTTTTTCCAGATAATTTAAGATAGAATGAGGAGTCTTATACAAGCAAGATGATAGAAGGGACAAGTTTGAGAAGGGCTGATACTAGGCAAGTTAATAACTAATGAATTTGACTTTTTATGTAGGGTGAGAAAGAATTTGAGATACTCAGGAATGAACACATATGTTTTGCCACCTATCTTGCCCCAACATTCATCTACATACTCTTTAGAATCATCTATAAATTCATATCTATACTTTGTTATATGGTTGGTCAAGTGAAGATCACTCTGCAGGGGTACTCTATTCATCATAAGCTTATCTACCTGTTTCAGTTTCTAAATACATGTGTATAGTTGAGCCACCCTACTGACACAAGTCACTCACTGTTAAGTGGGTAAGAGTTAAACTCAACAAGAGGTCATCACTTATTGGTAGAGAGGCTTATAACTGATATATGAACAATCAACAGAGGTAATTATCGTTGTTCAGAAATTAGTAAAGGTAGTTCAATAGACTGTGGGAAGAAAGGCAATGTGGATCATGTATTTCATCATGATTTTTTTCATTAAAAAGCCAGAGCTAGAAGAGGTGAAATAGTTAAGAAAATGAGATATGTGTGTAAGCTGAGTGTGTTACTCTGAGGATCTGAATTCAGGCTTTCGGGTCAAAATAACTGACTTAGTTTTATGTATCTAGCTTCATTGGAAGTGTAAAAAAAATGTAATGTCAAACAAAAGAAATATTTTATATAAATTTTGACTTTTAATCCTTATAATTACTCCTTAACTTGAATTCTCATCAGTCCTATTAATAAGGTCCTATTAATTCTATGAATAAGAAAACCAAGACATGGAGAGTTTCTGCACATTGTTTTAACTTACAGTTAAAGCTTGAACTTTAACCTAAATCTCTCTGACTCCAAAGCATAGGGTGTATGCTTAAATGTACAGAAAGTTGGAAAGTTACACGCACAACAAGTAGGTCATCTTCCAGATCAGGCACATGTTAAGAGCTCATCTGAACTGAGTCTTCTGAAGCACAGTTGGCCTGTGCTGTCTAAGAGCACAGGCAGGAAGGAGTGACAGTTAGAGGCTTCAGAGCACGAAGAAGTGGGAATACTTTGATCATTGAGCCTATCACTGACATACATCACATGATCTGAAACTAATGTCCCTTGCCACAGAGAAATCCAAAAATAGCTGCAAAGAAAGAACAGACCATTCCTAATTCCACCTCTGATTCTAGAGGTCAAATGCAATTAAATCAAGCCTGCCTTTTATTGCATGGCACTGATAACATGCTTAATGTAGAAATTTTAAGTCACTGTGGTTCCTCTGAGTTATATGTTATAAGGGGGTATTAAATAGACTATAGTTGGGTGAGCCTACTCACTTTTTGTGGTTTCTGCTGCTCTTTAAATCTTACTAAGGTCAGTGTATTATGAATTAATTACATGATTTAATAATGTATTAATCAAATATTTACCATGGATTAGGATATTCACTACAAACCTGGACTATGAAGAACCCTAAGATATGGTTTCTGTGTTGAAGGAATAACCAACCTAACAGAGAAGGCACTTAAGCAAAACACAACATAGGTATAATACAAAAGTTTAGATAGTGGGTGAAAAGAGGGTATTAGGTTTCAGTGCCAACCATTTTAATCATTAGTTTCCAAGGCCTTGACTAAGTCCCTTCAGTGTATCATCTGTAAAATGGGAAACTGTCTTCTAGAGCTGTCAAAACAATGACATAAGTTAATGGGGTCAGCTATTGATGATTTCTTTTCTCTAATGACCTGGTGGTTTATGGAAATAGAGGAGCCAATCACATCAGAATAGTCAGTATTTCTATCGTAGGTTTCCCATTAGAGGTCATCAGTGAAATGAGTACCAAATACAGAGTAGAAATCTGAACAGTAAGTCAAAACTGGGAGGCCCTCTAGACAGGAAAGTTGTATATACATTGAAATGTTAGGGGAAGTCTGAGAAATCAGCAGATGAAGTAGATGGGGCTCCAGGAAAGGAAAGTGGAAGACTCCACATAGACCTTCTCAGTCGGGTTCCAGATGTAGACTTATTCTTGAAGTGAGCAAAAGCCATAGGCAGACTTTCACTGGGACAGTGGCAGTGAACAGCCCTGGGTTGATATTAGATAAACAGCCATGGTGATGATGCAGAGAAACTCCAGGAAGATGAGAACAAATGAATGGTGATTCATGAGTACTTCTTTCTGATGCCTTGTCTTATTGGCAGACATTAAAATTCCAGGCAGGGCAGTGGTAGTGCATGACTTTAATCCCAGCACTTGGGAGGCAGAGGCAGGCAGATTTCTGAGTTGGAGACCAGCCTGGGCTACAGAGCTAGCTCTAGGACAGCCAAGTTGCACAGAGAAATGCTGTCTCAAAAAGGCAAAATATTTAAAAAGCAGAAATAATCACATTACTACAGAGAGAAGCAAACTTCTCCATGTTTTGTCAACTACTTTTATTCCTTTTTCCCAAGTTTGAATAACCTAAGAAAAGAAATGAGTTATGAATTTTTCTCCATGCCTGCACTGGTGCCACCATGAAAGCAGAAAACTGATTTCAAAGCAATGGAGTTAGCTGATAATAAATAAGCAAATAATCAGGTCTCATATAGGTGTCATATTCTAAGCGGGAGAGGGGAAAATGCTACCATTGCACACAGAAACACATCTTTGAAACAGTTTCTAGTGTTTCTGCTGATTGCCTCTTCTACAACTTTCTCTGCTTAAATTACAGTTTGCTGGTACCAGCATCAGTATTTTCTGGGATACTTGCTTAAACTGCAGATTCCTGAGCCACACCCAAAAACAGATGAATCAAAATGTGTAATTTTGGAATACGTTTGGGAAAGCCTATATTATATTATATCCGATTTGATTAGTGCACAGTGTATGCATGCATCATTGTTTCACCCCGTACACTACAAAAATGTTCAAAGATTATGCACTGACTATTTTAAATTTATATTTAAAATTATATTTGAGGAAATAGAAGTGTTACTCACTATAAATTGAACATGATACATGGTATGCATGTATTGAATTACACTGTATCCCAGAAATTTGCACAATAAAAGTAGTCACAAATTGTATACACCTTTCTTCAGCTTGAGTAATTGCTCATATTTACTCAAATCTGTAATAGAATAATTAGAATTGATATTTAAATATTTGAGAATCTTCTGTTACATTAAGTTTCAGGGAGACTCTAAACTCTTGAACTCATGGGCCAAGGCTAACCACTCAAGTAAGAGAATCATAACAAAATAATGGTTACCATGATGAGAAAGCTGATATTTTCAAAACATAACCATAATATTGGAAGGAGGATCCCATTTTTTAAGAAATCACATCCATTTCATAGAGTAGATAAAGATAAAGTTCAATCCTTTTACCTTTAAAAGTTTTTAAAGCCCCTTCATTCTATAGCTGACAATAATACTGAGGATTAACATACACGGGGCACTAGACTGAGATCATTGTATTACAAAGAATGAAAAGAAATGATGTAGGCCCTTTGTCTTGGAGAAGGGACAATCATCATGTAATTTTCCTAATAGGTTTAGGAAGAGAAGGGAGGCGGCTCTATAGGAAGCATAGCATCAAATGAACCATATTAGGAATATGCAACAAGGACTCAAGGCTGAGCAGTAAAATATCAAAGCACCCTGTGGGGAAAGCTCTCCCAGGATCCTCCTGAGCAGAAATAGACAGTAATGGTAGGGTGGGGTGTTCTGTAAGGCATTGAACTTGGCAAGAGAACTTCATACAGTGTATGCAATAGGGCAAAGCCGAGGCATATTCTCCAAGGACACAGTGGTTCCTGTGCTTTCGTAGAGGGTTTCCACTCTGCAGTCTGCTTTACAAAACTTAGAAGGTCTGACTTAACAGCCTTACAGATATTAGACTATTTATGCATGAACAGAAATAGCATTGCTTCCAAATCAAAAATTAACAATTCACCCAAATAATTCCATTGGAAATCAATTAGCATTTTCATTTACTTTGTCCTGATAAAGCAGAAGCCCACATATTCTTTCTAAAAGGACATTTCCAGACACGTCATTTAAATTATTAAAAAGAAAAAAGCATTACAGGGTAATTAGGTTAACTCTATTTCCTCACTCCTCCCTCCAGCTACCTCCTTTCCAAATAGATTACTTTTCAAAAAAAGTAACAGTTATTCAAAACAAAATATGTTATTTTGTCTTGCAGCCAAATGAAATGGATCTGCATTGCACAGTGATATAAGTGAAGCTCAAATTGATAAATTTATCAAGGAAAGAAAAAAGCATAGCTTAGGCAGTTCTGCTGATCATTTTAAATATTAATGGTAAAGTGCTTTAAAAATTATTACGATACTTATGACTAATGGTGAAATGCTATTTAAATTCAAAACATTCATTAATTTCAGCAGTTTTTCATCATTGTGAAAAATAACTCAAAAGAAACTTCAATAATTTTCAAGAGCAATGCAAACTATATTATCCAAGTTCTAATCCATCCAGGAAGCCCCTTCACCAGACTGAGTGTTCTGCCAATAAAGTCCTCAAAAGGGCTGGGTAATTTCTGACTTGCATGTGGACGTCATCCAATTCTTCTGTTTGATTTGGTAACGGAGGATGATGAGTCTTGTAGTGAGAAGTACATAAAGGCGACATTTATACAGCACATTAAAAAGGTCACATGATATATGTGATTTTTTTTCTCTCCTTTGTGTTCATGGATGACTCAACGTTATTATAATGTTCATATTTTATACCAGGAAATAGAAAGTTAATTGATAGCTATTTAAAGCCATCAAAATTCTCCTTTAAATAACCTACTTAGACAATCAAGAATTATTTTCTGTGGGATTAGAAACATCATAGAAAATAATTTATTAGGACTGATTTCCATATTGGTAATTGAGCCAAGAGACTACTGGCGCTATTTGTTGTCTTGAACTCAGCCCTTGCAATTCTAAGTCAAACTGTTTTCCATAGTTTGAGACTGGCTTTAACCTTTTGCCTCTCAGAACTCAACAGCATGAATAACTCTATAGGATATCCACTCCATTTTCCCTTTTCTTGAAAAGGGTTTTAATGTATAGATGCAAGAGATAGTATCCTGTCTTTATCCATGTCTAGGGAGGTGGAAAGGGCTACAATCACAGTCATGCTTGTCTATAAGCTAGCTGACTGATTCATTCAGAGTAAGATTAAAGAAACACAGCAAATAGATACTTAAGCAGTGAGAAATATACTAATCGAAAGCATATACTATTATCAAATTAATAAATGCATAGCAAATCATGGAACCAGATGTGGATAATCTTTTTATAAAAGGTCTCACTCTCTGATGATCAATTAATCAATGAACTTTCGTGCAGCCATGAACATCTAATTAACCAGAATGTTATGGGCATATCTAAAGAATCACAATGATCTATAAAGTCTAAAATCAATCACCAGCTGATAAGATAAATCTCATTAGCTCAATTAACAATAACAATAAAATATGTAAGGGAAGATGCTTAAAACTGAAGAGCAGGAGAGAGAAACAATGGCAGAGTGAGCCAAGGAAAAGAATACTTGCTCAGGTGTTCTTCATGGCTCTTGAGAGAAATGGTTGAGCTTGCCTTTGGTTACCCAGAACTGTATGGCTGACTTTTCTTGATTTTTGAGCCAAGGGTGTGTGAAATAATTGCACCTTTTCTAGTACACACACATTCACACGCACAGGCACACACACACACATGCACACACACACACATGCACACACACACACACACACACTCACTGCCAAAGAGGAAGACACACAGCAAAGGAACAGGAAGGGAAAGCAAATGAGAAGAGAAAAATGAGAAAGTCACCCAGCAATGCTGGGGTTCCCCTGGAATTGATAATTTGAAAATGGTTAGGACATGCTGTGAGCTCTTTTGTCCAAAGAAGCCAGGCTTCCCGTTAGTGGTGTGATGTAATCCATTCTAGCCTGAGCAGTCTCTCATACCTCCCAGATTTCTAGAAATGTACTGCCTTTCACTTCACTCGTTTTCCCTTGGGGACCTTCACAAAGCTGCACTCTGAAGTTGGTTGACTGTACATTTATCACACGTTTTCATTGTAATGGACCCCACTCCAGTCATGTCTGGTAGAAGATGTTGATATTTGGCTGGAATCTAAGCTGGAGTTCTCAGAGAGGCTGTCCTATACACCACCCCTTCCCATGCCACAGGGTTGACACTATGGAGTGGCTAGAAATTTAGAGGTGGCATTCTATGGAGAAGAATCCCACATGATCCATTGAAACTAAGAACTCTTATACTCTATTTTAATGGAATCCCAGATAATTGCTACTACTACAGTTTGATTGTTCAAGAAAGCCACTAAATCTAGAGCAAACTCAAAGACGGTAGTGTGAGGTTCCAACTCTTGATAAGACAGCAGAATGCATAGAACAGCAATTCTACAACATGAGACAAGGAACCTCTAAAGAGGCTATTGAAAATTTTTTCTTGTGGCCGTCTACTGCAGGGCATGCAGCCTACCCTTAAGAGTAGTTTGCGTTCACAATAAGACTCCTTTGGAAAAAAGTCAATTTTCATTTGCTACTGGTTATCAATTCGAGATTTCATCTGGGTTAGGGATGGAGGTATGTGTCCACTTTTCCTTTAAGCTCCAAGACCTTATCTCTAGCGGGTGTATGCAGTCCCTGTGTGTGCTGCCTGTGATGATCTGAATGAAAATTCCTACCATTGGCTCTTAGGAAATGGCACTATTAGGAAGTGTGGCTTTGCTGGAGTAGATGTGACCTTGGAGGAAATAAGTCACTGGAGGTGATCATTGAGGTTTTGAATGCTCAATCCCCTCCTGGTGTCACTCTCTTACTGCTGCCTCCTAACCCGGATGTAGAACTGTCAACTACCTCTCCAGTACTATATCTGCCAAATGCAACCATGGTTCCTGCCATCAAGAAACATGTACTGAACCTCTGAACAGTTATTTGTTTTTCTCTATAAGAGTTGCTTTGTCATGGTGTCTCCTCACAGCAATGGAAACCCTAACAAGACAGTGCCTCAGTCTTTGTGAGTTACTATGTGTATTAATCCTGTTGATTTAGAGGACCTTGACTCCTTAGTGTCCTCATCCCCTCTGACTCTATATTCTTCCTACCTTCTCTTGTGCATGGTTACCTCGTCCATGAGGAGAGAGATTTGATGGAGACATCCCATTTGGGGGTGAATGTGCTAAGGTCTTTCACTCACTGCATAATGACTGATTGTGGGTTTCTGTATTCGTTCTCATCAGTTGCAGGATGAAGTGTCTCTGATAATGGCTAAGCAAGACACTGATTTATGAGTATAACAAGAATGTCGAGTCATTTTATTGCTACCACTTTTAGAACAGTAATGTTCGGTTTTAACCTAAGACCCTGTTCTATATAGTCTCAGGTTCCTGGGCACTCAAGCAATGTCTAGGATAAGTCTCACAGAATAGGCCTTAAATAAAATCATATATTGGTGGTTACTACCACAAGCTTTGTGACACCATTGCATTAGCATAACTTGCAGGCAGGACACCATTGCAGATCAAAGGGTTTGTGGCTGGATTAATATTCGTATTTCTCCTTTGGTCGCATATAGAGTAACTTCCTGCACCATGGACACTAGCACATACGGATGAAGGCTCTATGAAGACATCAGCTCAACATTTTCATGTTTCATGAGTTGTGTGGGTGTTGTCTCCATCAATGGGATCTGGCTGTTTGTGGAGAATAACCTCTATAGTTTTGGCAAAGGCTGGGTTGTTTGGAGATTCCCATGGGACCCCTTTGGACAACAATTCAATTAGATGTAACCCAATCCCAGTATTGGAAGTTTCATTTGGTGAGAAGAAGTATCCAGTTGGGGCTCTATCTCCCATTTTTTGGCTATTTCATTTAGGTCACCTTTTGTATATACACATTTTAAGAATTTTGCATTGTTAGGTTTTCATAGTTCCCTTTAAAATGGTCCTTAATGTTGGTTGTCTCTCCTTCTGTTCTTTCTCTTATCCTCTCTTATATCTCCCAACTATTTGATCTCCCTGCTTTAGCGTCCCCCTGCTATACATCTATAACAATCTATTATATTTCTCTTTGCTGGCTTGGGAGTCTGTCTGTTTCCCCTCCTCCCTGAGACCTTTGATTTATATATAACCTCTGGGTTTCTTTCTATGGATTGTAACTTGGCTATCATTAACTTTAATGGCTAATATTAACATATAAGCTAACACATACCATGTTTACCTTTCTGGATCTGAGTTAGCTCACTCAGGATGATTTTTTTTCAAGTTTCATCCATTTACTCGTGAATTTTATGATTTCATTTTTTTAATGACTGAAATTTACCACATTATCTTTATCCATGCATCTGCTGATAGACATCGGGATTGTTTTCAACTTCTGGGCTATTACAAATAGAGCACTAATGAACAGAGTTGAGCAAGTGTCTCTGTGGTAGGATGAAGTGTCCTTTGAGTATATGCCCAAGAGTGTTATAGATGAATCTTGAGGTAGATCTATTCCTATCTTTCTGAAAAATTTCCATACTGATTTCCATTCTTGCTTTACACATTTTCACTCCCACCAGCAATGGATGAGCCTTACACTAGTTTTAAAAATTTTTGTTCAGGCATGATTCCTTGATCATTTTCAGAAATGTCCACAGTATGTAATAGGTTCAGGAAAGAAGCTGGAGCTAGACTTGTTTAGAGGGATCTAAAATTAGGCATTTTCTGAACTCTTATTTCCTACTACATCCATTGCCTTGCCTCCTCCTGGTCACTTGCAATTTATTTGCCCAGTGTGAGGTATGGATGCAGAAAGTGGGTGCTAGACACATATATCAGAATTATTTATTATCTGAAAGAAGGGAATTCCCATCAATGTATGCATTTCTGTCCTTTTAGTAAATGCTTAGGCTCGTCCATGTTTATGACCTGTTTTCTTGTGTGAGTTTTGGGACTGTCTTTCAATAACCTTAGAAACTGGATATAAAACTACATCTCTAAGCTTAAAAATAAGTTATTGGCAACTAAATTATTCTAAATGGGAAGAGAATTATACATTTAAGAAAAGGCATACAAAGAAAACTCTTCCAAAATCGTGAGTTATGCAGCACGCTCTACCTTTGTAGAAGTGTGAGTATGAAACCCCCAGAAAAGGCTAAATATCATTTTGTTCAATACATGTCAAGCAATTTAAAATTTACTTAAGTAATTGTCAATTCAGTATACATAATCATTCAGCATTTTGTGAAATGCCTCCTTCAAATACCCCTGTGGTTGTGGGTATCTACCTTATGCAAATTTGTCAGTAGCAGCACACAACCATTTTCTGTTTTGTAGGAAATGAAAAGTGAGCAGTCAACCATCTGCCTCTGCTGCCATGCCTTCCCTGCCTGCTGCTGTGTCTTCCTGCCATGAAAAACTGAATCCCCTTAGAACTGTAAACCAAATAAAATTCAACCTTAAATTGCTTTTGTCAGAGAATTTTATATGAGAAGAACGCAGACAAAATTGAAGTAGTAGTAGAATTTATGATTTTGTAGTAGGTTAGAAAAATCAAGAATTATGGTTCTTGGTCCAAAATATCCTACAAAGCAGAAAAGGCTACTTAAGGGATATATCTCAGTCGTTTGAGTGCCTATTTATTTCACTAAAAAAATGAGACTAATGCCAATATCTTCCCAAAAATGGTAACAGTAATAAACATTGTAATGTGTACTCCAGAAGTGTCAAGCAGAAAGTGGCACTCGTTGCTTTACTTTCAGAAAGAATTATTGTCCTCCCCAATCAAATCCCCTCCACTTTCATTGGTGCATGTCTATTAGAGGGCAAGACAGATGTACCACACTAACTGCTCCTGAGCACCATAGCTTGGGGTATAACCTAACGCCAGCTCCTAAAGCTCAGGCTGTAGCAAGTACCTTTCACAATAAGTCATTCACATAGTGCTGGCCCTTTGAGTTCATAGGAAACCAGGAACGTCAGTAGAACATACCCAGGATAGTGTCGACTATCTAGTCATTCTCCTTGGCTAATGGTAGACTCTTGGCCATCATTCATAGAGGTTAATTATTAGATTAGTGAGACGAAAGGAACTTTTAATAGATTTCCTCCCCTATATTTTGTAACACATTATTTTTTCTCTGACTCTGAAACATTTCATCTGCACTTCAGATTTTTTTTAATGTACCACACCCTATGTCATCTTTTAAGTATTCACACATCTACCTTTACTTCTTTTGAATTAGAAGCCTCAGCAAAGGATTATACAATTCAGAAGACTAACACAGGAACATACAAATGGAGATTGTCTCTGCCTGAAAGTTGGTAGTGACCATGAACAAATAACTATTGCTCCCTGAATCTTTTGGTTTTTTCACCTTCCGTTGTTAACTATGAAAATTATACTTAGTAACCATCAAATATTTTCTTTTCAGACTGTGTTTAGCTGGATTTTAGAACAGAGTTAATAAGTGTAGGCAGAGGCTTCTCTGCCCTGACCTGAAAAATCACACAAAACTGTATTAATTACAACACTGCGGCCAATAGCTTAGGCTTCTTCTTAAGTAACTCTTACATCTTAAATTATCCCATTTCTATTAACATGTGAATCACCATGTGGCTGTGGCCTGCCCATAAGTTTCCGTCAAGCGTCTGTCTCCTTTGGTGACTACATGGTGTCTCTCTGACTCAGCCTACTCTCTCTATATACCTCTTCCAAGCTGGCTATATTCTTCCCTGTGATAGGCCAAAGCAGCTTCTTTATTAACCAATAGTAATAAAACATATTCACAACATACAGAGGTGAATTCCCACATCAAATAAGAGATATGGACAAGTATGTATGGCAGTCATCTATGACAGACATGATAGACATGATCTTGAACAGTTGTATCTGATAGTTCATTAATCCATGCTTAAAACTGGAAGGGTCTTCAGCAAAGAAAGTGTTATGCAGGGATAGATTATTACATCTTCTAGTATGCCTTCCATAAGTGACTTGTCCTGGAAACTTCAAAGTTCTACTATGATGTGCACTGAACTAGGAGCACGACTGCAACCCAATAGGGCCCACGTGGGATTCCTGAAGCCGTATCTTCTTCCTCAGGTGGAGGGTTCAGAATCCTGAAGACACCATGTTTTGTATAAAGAACTCCTCTATCTGTAGCACCTATACATATTGTCAACTGGGGTATTTTACAACATTTTAGTCAATTAACATTATTAGGGTAATTTTACTAGCTGGTAGTCCTAAAGGATAAGTAGTAAATGTTGCAATTCGAAGAAAATTGAGTAAATATAAGGAAGAGATGAAGGAAACAATATTTCAGAAATGGAACAAGAAAATGCTAGACTATTATCAAATATATTAATCTCATCATAGTTGTAGAAACAGGATATGTCCTACTTCAGAAAACTAAACAAGGCCTAGTCGAGAACCAGACCTAAAAGAAGACCAATATAGATAAGGCTTGGGATACTTCTTCCTCTTTAAGGACTCTTAAGTGATCCTTGGAATACCCTTGTGTCTTCACTGACTCCCCTGACCCAGAGGAGGTGACTGAGGTCTTCATCCTTCACTAAAATTACCCTTTAGAAAGATAGTCCGCTGTGCTTTATTTTTAATTAAGAGAATCATCCTAAAGATGTTTTGTGTTCATCAACTCTGTTCCATTGAAAATGAAGAATTGTATGAACCTATTTGCACAGTTTCAAGGTTCCGTAACATTTTACATGATCTCTGCTCCAGAAAAGGTTCAATATCACATAAAACATACATTTTAGAATAGGGGAAAATATTGGATACATAAATTTATGCAGAGGTAAACAAATTCTAGCTTTGCAGTGTAGTGGTCAGACTACATCAAAGGATTCATGAAATGTCACCTAAAGTGTGTCTTAGCTTTCAACCCTGAAGAAGTTACTTCAATTTCTTGAGAACCAGGCTCTCAACTTAATACATGGGATTAATAAAAGAACCAAATTCAGAAAGAAGGTAAGATGGTTAATAATATTAAATTCATAAAATATTTAACATAATGTTTGACATATAATCAATTCATAAAAAGTGACCACTGTTATAATCACTTTAAGTCAATAAAAGGAGAATTTGGATATTAGAGAATATTGTACAAAGTCAGGTGTTGTGATACATAGCTGTAATCCCAGCACTGGGAAGCAGAAAGAGCAAGTTGATGGTAAACTTGAGAGCAGCCTGGTTGTTATCCCAGTCAGAACTATTTAGTGAAAGCCTGTCTCCAGACAGAAAAATTCTTAAAAAGGACAAGAGTGCTGTAGCAATCCGTGCTGTAGGAGACAGTTATTTACTGTTTTATTGAGGCCTAGAGTCTCTTAGCCCTTATGGTTCATAAATGGTGAAAGCCAGCCGTTACGGAGAACGTCCGTTTTGGAGAGCGCAGTTCTGTGTGTTCATTCTCTTTGCATATGCTCACACAGTCTTCTGAGTGACCTCTGGCTTCAGTGTTATCCTTGCATAATCAGCCATTTCACAGAGAAATAAACCAAGATTGGCAATATCTAAATAACTAGCCAAGTATAACAGAGTGTCCAGATAACAAACGGTAAGCCCAGGATGTAAACCCTTGACTGTGCACTGTGTTGCTACCAATGGTCAGCCGGGGTTCAACGGCTGTGAGGAAAACCGTGTGTGACCTGCTATTACGTGAAGTTCTACACTGTGCATGATGTCTGTGTGCCTCAGTGTGGAGCTGAAGGACCATATCTCTTGACAGGAAACAACTTTCCCTAATCAACGGGCTGAGAAAAGCTGGTTTTCACATTGGCATAAGGACACTGCCCCAGGCAGAGAAGCTCCGGAATCTAAGCTGGCCCTTCTTCCCATGGCTAACAGCTCTTCTGCCTATGGAGCCAGGTTTGGTTGCTTTCTATTTTTTTCATGCAGTGTTCTGTTCCCCAAGCGGGTGTGGCCAGGAAAAAGTTTAATCATCTGAGAACCTTGGCCATGAGAATGGATGCCACTGTGTCACTTGATCAAAGAACACAGAGCCGTTAATGTACCGGAGCACCCGTGTTGCGGAAATGAGTCACACCACGGAGCCTGGCTGATGTGGCATCATTTGGAAACTGCAGCAGAACTCAAGGACTGCTCTCAAGTGGAGGAGATCCTGGCACGTGCCCAGGAAATGGTGCGGAGTGTGCCAGACTCATCAGAAAAGAAAGGCTTCATAGTCAGGGCTCTGCTATAGCTGCCTCTGCTTTCTCTTTTTCAAGCTATTTTTTCCTATTGTAAATAAGCTCATTAAATGAAGACCATTGTCTCTCTTTTCATACAAGAGGCCCATTCAGCCTTTAGCAGTAATGGAAAGGAAACACACACACAACCAAAAGGAAGAAGGGTGTGGTGTATTCCACCAAGAGGGAAGCAGAGGAGAGGAGTGGTGGAGCTGAGGAGGGAAGTGTGTCAAATTTGCCCAGCCACTGCAGAAAAGACAAATGTGTAATCTTCCCATAGGTAATGGTGGTTGTAAGAGAAGAAATAACAGTTTAAAAGACAGACAGAAGGAGTTGCCCTTGTGTTTTCTGAGACAGTCAAGAATGAAATAAATAACTTAGATATAAATTATTAAATTCTCATCATTGTGATAAAATGCCTGACCAAAGACACTCAAGGAAGGGAAGGTTTTACTGCAGCTTCACAATCTGACCCTAAAGTCCACTGTAGAGGGGAAAGCACAGGAACAGGCAGCTTCATGTTGGCAAGAGGATGAAGCAGGAATTCCCTCCCCTCTTCAGAGGTAGACAGAGGCAGAAGTAGAAAGCAGACAGAAAGTAGGACCAGGATATACAAGTGCAAGTTCCAGTTAGCAAGGTTTTACCTCCTTGAAGGTCCCCAGCCTTTCAGAATAGTGCCACATCTGGAGAAGAGGTATCCAAACACAGGAGCCTATGGGAAACATTTCCCACTGAAACAGCAGATGTCGACTGTCACAAACAAGAGTTGAGATGGTGATCCAAAGAGTATGCCTTCTCAGCCCTCTGTACCAATATTTGACTCCTAATAGCTTCAACTCCTAGTTTTTCTGTTGCTGTGTTAAAAGACCCTCATCAAAGCAACTTAAGGAATGGTGCAACCCCACCGACTCTTAGGATGGGTCTTTTAACCTAATTAACCTAATCAATGTAATACCTAATAAATGTACCAGAGGATTGTCTCCTAAATTATTCTATAAACCATCAAGGAGACAATATTAACTGTCACTGTTGCTTTAGTCCTTTTGGGCAACATTAGAATGACTCTCTCTGCTATTATTCATGGTAAATAATAATAAGATGTGTAATACACTGATATTAAATTACTTTTATTTTTGAGAATATAATGAAATTATATCATTTCTCGCTTGCCTATTCTCTTTTCAAACCCTTCCACATACTCTCCCATCTTACTCTCTTTCAAATACATGGGCTCTTCTTAATTAATTGTTGTTACATGAATATATGCATGTACATACACATTCACATACTAAAGAACTTCCACACGTAAGGCTCAGGAAACATTGAAGAAGAGAGGTTGGAAAGCTTGTAAGAACCAGAGGGTCAGGGACTTTGCTGTAAGGTTGTGTCTCCTAGGATTGCAAGAGGCTGTACCCATAACATCTCACCAACACGACTCCATGAACATGATCTGTACAAAGACAACAGCAATAGACACTGTACCAAAAAGGACAGGGAAAAGCCATGAGGCCCCAATGCTGGACAAAGAACTGTTGAGTGAGGGCCCTTGTTCCATCCCAGCCGCCCAGCTAGCTTACACCCAAAATAAACACACAGAAATTGTATTAATTAAATCACTGCCTTACCCATTATCTCTAGCCTCTTATTGGCTAACTCTCACATCTGGATTTAACCCATTTCTATTAAACAGTGTTCACCAAGAGGTTGTTGCTTACCAGAAAAGATTCAGTATGTCTGACCTGGCGTCTCCATGGTGGTTCTCTCACTCTGCTTTCTTCCTCCCAGAATTCAGTTCTGTCTTCTCTGCCTGCTTAAGTTCTGCCCTATCAGGCCAAGCAGTTTCTTTATTGATTAACCAATGAAAGCAACACATAAACAGAAGGACCTCCTACACCAAAGAACTATGGACAACTATGAAGTACTAAGAGCAGAAGAAGTCTTCCCCAGGGAAGAGAGAACTAGTTGGCTATCTAGATTGTCTTTAGTAGTAAGCTGATTTTTAAAAATGAATGGGAAAGCATGGGATAGTAAGCAGATTAGTGTATGACATTTGAATTATTATTTATAGACAATTTACATTGGTATAGTTTCTTGTATAATGATACAAATTCAAATTATATTTACTATATTGAATTTGCTTCTAGTTCTGTTTACAGTATTTGTTCACCTATCCAAAGATATTCTGTCATATTGTATGCATGCACGTTTCTATCTCTGCTTAAGATATTTTGCATATTGATGCAATTTTAGGATATGTTTATCATATTGCACTATAAATTTATTTTTTATTTTATTTTTTAAAAAGAAAACAAAATATCTTTTCATTTTACATACCAATCCCAGTTCCCACTCTCTCCCTTCCTCCCATTCCCTCCACCTTCCCCCCAACCCATCCCAAATCCATTCCCCAGAGTGGGCAAAGCACATTGCTCCAAGGAAGGATGAAAGCCCTCCCCAATATATCCAGCTGAGCAAGGTATCTATGCAAAAAGAATGGTTTCCAATAATCCAGTACAAGCAGCAGGGACAAATCCTGGTGCCACTGCTAGGGTCCCTGCAGTCTGCCCCAACCATATAACTGCCACCCACATTCAGAGAGTCTAGCTTGGTCATATGCTGGTTCCTTCCCTGTCCAGCTGGAGTTGGTGAACTCGCATTAGCTCAGGTAAGCTGTTTTAGTGGGTGTCCCCGTTATGGTCTTGACCTCTTTGCTCATGTTCTTACTCCTCCCATTCTTCAACTGAACTTTGGGAGCTCAGTCCAGTGCTTCACAGTGGGTCTCTGCCTCTGTCTCCATCAATTGCTGGATGAAGGTTCTAGGTTGACATTTAATACAGTCATCAATCCGACTATAGGGTAAGGCCAGTTTGGGCACCCTCTCCACTTTTGCTTAGGGTCTTAGCTGTGGTCATCCTTGTGGATTCCTGGGAATTTCTCTAGTACCAGGAATCTTGCTAGTCCCATAATGGCTCCCTCAATCAAAATATCTCTTTCTTTGTTCTTCATCTCTGTCCTTCCCCCATCTTGACCAATCCTTTCCCTCATGTTCTCCTCCTTATTCCCCTTCTTCCCTCCTCCTCCCCTTCTGCCCTCCTTTCTCCCCTAACCCCCAATGCTCCCAATTATATCAGGAGATCTTGTCTATTTCCTCTTCCAAGTGGGCTCTATATATGTTTTTCTTAGGGTTCACCATTTTACTTAGCTTCTCTAGGGTTGAGGACTATAGACTGGATATTCTTTGCTTTATAGCTAGTATCTGCTTATGAGTGAGTACATACCATGTTCATCTTTCTGAGTCTGGGTTACCTAACTCAGGATTTTTTTTTCTAGTTCCATCCATTTGCATTCAAATTTCAAGATGTCATTTTTTTATAGCTCAGTAGTACTCCATTGTGCAAATGTGAGAGCAACAATAAATAAATGGGACCTCCTAAAACTGAGAAGATTCTGTAAAGCAAAGGACACTGTCAATAAGATAAAAAGGCAGCCAACTGAATGGGAAAAGATCTTCACCAACCCGTCAGACAGAGGACTGATGTCCAAAACATATAAAGAACTTAAGAAATTAGACATCAAAATTCCAAATAATCCAATTTTAAAATGGGATACAGAACTAAACAGTGAATTCTCAACAGATGAATCCCAAATGGCTGGAAGACACTTAAGAAAATGTTCAACATTCTTTGCCAACAGGAAAAAGCAAATCAGGATGAATCTGAGGTACCATCTCACACCAGTCAGAATGGCTAAGATGAAAATGATAGATTATACTGGAGAGGATGTGGATTAAGGGAAAAACTCATCCATTGTTGGTGGGAATGAAAACTTGTGCAACCACTCTGGAAATCGGTGTGGC
The DNA here is from genome assembly GCA_004026605.1 of Ondatra zibethicus. Taxonomy (NCBI): domain Eukaryota; kingdom Metazoa; phylum Chordata; class Mammalia; order Rodentia; family Cricetidae; genus Ondatra; species Ondatra zibethicus. The sequence continues at coordinate 134,106 of PVIU01002737.1, read as the reverse complement.
ATTGTCTCAGAAAATTGGGAATCAACTTACCTTAAGATCCAGCAATACTACTCTTGAGCATATACCCAAAAGATGCTCAATCATACTACAAGGACATTTGCTCAACTATGTTCATAGCAGCATTATTTGTAATCTCCAGAACCTGGAAACAATTTAGATATTCCCTAACCAAAGAATAGATAAAGAAAATGTGGTACATTTGCACTATACATTTCTGCCTCTGATCAAGATACTTCCATATATTCTTTACATTTTGAGGTTATTATCTTCATTTGCTGCACATTTGTTTAAAGATTAATTTTTAATATGAAGCCTTAGTCTTTAAGCAATACAAGTATTAAGAATTACAGGTCAATAGTCATCCATGTTTGTCATACTGATAGTTAGAGTAGTCGGGTTCTTTGGATGCATAGATATTGTATTTCACATAGATAGGTAATCTTCAAACACTTCAAAGAACTATAGAATATGGCATTGAAATAACTTAGGATTCTTTTGACATAAGACACAATTGCTCCTAGCAGCACTGATCTATTCCTGAGAAAATGTTGTGCACCAAAGACACTCCACTTGGAGCTTGTTTTCTTCTTGGCAAAACTAGCCCTTGGGCACAGAATTGCCCCTACCTTGACTACTGACATGCATGGTGTCCAGACTGGACAAGCAGGATACATGCAAAAATGACTGTTAAACCTTGACAATACAGGGTAAGACAGTTTTTCAATTTTTCTTGCCTCTGAAAATGGTTATTCTAGGATTTAGTCAAAGTTGGTTGCCCTAACATTACAAATGAGACTTTGGGAGATTGCCTGGGTAACTGGTTGTTTTTCTCATTTCTTACACCTTTTGGAAGTTTTCTGATTGCACTTCCTGCTTATCAGATAGTATTATTTCCCTTCTTAGGTCTTTGATGGGGTTGAAGACTAGATAGTCATAGTTACTTTCCTCTCATGACTTAGCCAAGCCATTTTTAATAAAAGACATAGACTCCTTAGTATAGAATAACTATGAAATATTTAGAATATGTTTCTTGTTTGATGCTGTTCATGCTGGTTGTAATTCTAATTTTTATGTATGTTTTTGCCTCTTCTTTCCCCTTGACAATACTTGATATTTGTTCTTATTGTACATAGTTTTGTATTAAGCTAAGAACTTTCTTATTTAGACAAAAGTGGGAAATCCTTCAGCCCATAGCCTTTAATATACTGGCCCACTTTGGGCATAGTCTTATCTACTATAAATGCAGAGGAAAAGCATGTGCAGTCCTCTTTTCTGCTGGATTCAGTTCCAGTTCCCAGCACATACAGAGGACTGTGGATTGCTACTCTTAATGTGAGTTTATCCCCAAATAAATAAACCTTTGTTATACACCATTCCAGGCTTCTGCAGAACTCTTTGGTACAACTACAACTTGACTTCTTCTGAGATCTGTCTGTCAGCTACTCAGTCAGATGTTACAAAGATGTATTGAACAATCATGATCATCTTTAACCTCATGTTTTGGAGTATTTGATGATGTTTGGACAATTATGGAGAAAGGGAGAGAAGGGAAACAAGGGAGAGAGCAAGCAAAAGAGAGGCATCAAAAATTCTCTGGACTGTACATATGTCATTATTCTCTGTTATCCCCAGATCACCAAGTGAAGCTAAATTATTGTTCCTTCCTTATAATTGTGAAATAAGAAAATAAGCTTTTTGACTTTTCTTCATTGAAAATTATCTATTTGTGTATCATTAGTAAAAATTTTTTCACGTACAAAGTTTTCCTAGGCCACATGTGAGCCTCATTAGTAGCAAATTGAGTTGAAGAATCATGTTAGTTATTGAGGCTGCTTTCTCTGTGGGATCTACATAAATGTTGCCATGGCTGCATCTCATGAATAAACTTGCTCACAGAGGACAATACTAAAGGTTTGCACATTTACTGATTTCCAGACTACCTTGAGAGGACAAAAAGTGCCAACTATTCTAGACACATTTATGTTACTAAAGATGAAATTAAAGTTAGGAAATCCTCACATGTGGAACCTAAAAAATTGCTTTAAATGTAGATAAAGAAAGAAGAAAGAACTATGAAAACTCAGAGAAACATATTTTCAGTAAAGCAAGCATATTGTTAATTCATAACCATAAACTGCAGCATGAAGACCTGGATAAAAATATTATCCATTGCCCCCTATGTCAGTGGTTCTCACTGAGCAAGGCCCAGTCCATGACTGTCATTGGAAACTTACAGAAACAAGTGTGTTTGTCAGCCATGATAATGAGTAGTACTGTAATTTAGTGGGTTACCTATAGGAACATTAATGTTTCTCAGTGTGTCTTCTATCTATCACTGTTTTTGTTGTTTTTAAGATTTATTTATTTACTTGGTTATTTATTTATTTTACATTGGGGTTTTGCCTGCATGTATGTCTGTATGAGGTTGTCAGATCCCCTCGAACTGAACTTCTGAACTGCCATGTGGATATTGGGAATTGAACCCTGGGCATCTGGATGAACAGCAAGTGCTTTTAACTACTGTGTTATCTCTCTGGCCCCTTAGGTATGTTTCTTTGTTTGTTGGTTGGTTGGTTTTTCTTTTTATTCCAATGAATGATCTACACGAAAAACACTAGTATTGTGCCTGGAATGGTGTCCTTACTTTAATCAAAATTATTTTTTCTGTTTCTTTTATGTAATGCTAGTAAATCTTGTCCATGATTATGTAATCTAGCCCTTGTTTTGACTCTAGTATTAACTTCAACGTTTGTTTTCTGATTTTCCCATTTAGCCCAACTGGAATGGCTTCTAGTATTTTTACAGCTTGAAATCTAACTGTAATCATTTTAAGGGTCAAGGTAAAAATAAAAACCTGATTAATCACCAGGAATTCTGATTCAGTCATGCTTAAGACCTTCCAAATTGAAGTATCTATTTTATAATTGATTACTTTCTTTCTGTGTATCCTTCATAAAAATGTGTTTTATTAGATAAGCTACATATGAAATAATATTTTATACTTACAAATTAGTGTTCAGTGTTGCAATGAGGAGTTCGGGCTGCGTTCCCGGTGCCGGGCCCCTTGTTCTGTCCCACCCGGCTCCCGGTGCGTACCCGAAATAATTACACGGAAACTGTATTCATTGAAATACTGCCTGGCCCATTAGTTCTAGCCTCTTATTGGCTAACTCTCACATATTTGTTTAACCCATTTCTAATAATCTGTGTGTCACCACAAGTCATGGCTTACCGGCATGAGTCTAACCAGTGTCCGTCTTGTGCTGGAGAAGCATGGCGTCTGCATCATTGCCTTCTCTCTCACAGCATTCCGTTCTATCTACTCTGCCCACCTAAGGGCTGTCCTACCAAAAGGCCAAGGCAGTTTTCTTTATTTAACCAATGAGGGCAATACACAAACAGAAGACCCTCCTACACCATTCAGAATAGAAGCATATCTTTATAATATGTACATATGTGAATAAATGAACTTTTAATATATTATTACGAGTCTTACATCTGTATGTGAGCTGTATTATATCTCTTATATTATGTATATTTTTAAAGGTATATTAATTATATACTGTAATGTATGGTATAAGTGATATTTATATAATGTGTGTTCAATGCTTACCTACTACCACAAAACTATGACATATACAGGGGATGACACGTAGTAGCATATGCCTAGTAATGAAATACATGGACACTGCATAATTGTATGTTATATACCACACATACATTTTGAATATGTATATGGGTTTCTATAATACACATGGTCATTCACAAATGTGTTATATGGATTTTTACATGGTATGTCACATTTTAAAGCACACATATACTTTATGTACCTTATGCCATATATGTAATATGGGATGTATATATAATCCTGTTACATGAATTACTTACATTATATCCCTAGGCTATGTATCAAATAATAGAAAGTAAAGCATGGTATCAGCATCTTTATACACTCATGATGATTTTCTTCAAAGAGATTTCTGTGATTTTTCTTTGGTGTGAAGTCTCTCTTTAAGTGAAAAGTCATAATTTTGAAACTCATAGCATTAGACTCATATTTCCATGGCCATTTCAAATGAGATTTAGGGGTAGAGTGATGACTCAGAGGTTAAGAGCACTGGCTGCTCTTCCAGAGGCCCTGAGTTCAAGTCCCAACACCCACATGGTAGGTCAAATAAGATTCAACAAATCTCAAAATACCTGAAAAGAACACATAGCAAGTATAATCCTGAGGTAAAAATAGGATTCAGTATACCCCCATAGCAAGAGTTCTATTGGAAGTGGGAACATTATAGCCAGCTTCCTTGTGTCCATACCCTTTTTCTCATTATAATTCTGAGTTCAAGGCAAAGAACCCAGAAATATTCTGTGATTTTCATATGCATTTTTATATTTGCATATAATTCATTTTCCTATATCCAAGTACTGCTAGCATCAGAAGTGCCTAAAGACAGAGTTAGAGAAATTAGCTTTATAAATTCATTGAAACACACGGGAGGTATCATAGAAACAGAGATTTCTGTGCATACTGAGGCTGACACAGAAGTCCTGTCAGTTGATGGAAACTGTGTGAATCTTCCACTTTCTTATAATGTTTTAGTCACTACTTTCACATGTTCAAGGAACAAACTTTTATTTATAAGGCTTATTAATAATTATCACTGCAGTCACCTATCTTGGGATCAAAAATTCTCACCGAAGCATTGGAATTGAGGTTGGAAATGCATTTTACTCACAGATTGCATTTGGCGATAACTGGAAGATAAGTGAGATTTCCCAGCAGATCACTAAGACTGAAGAAGATATTACTCAGTCAAAGCACTGTAAGATTACAGCCAAACTAGAACTTTTTGTTCTTCCAGCATTAAATGAATTGAGAGAGTTTTACTTCCCAAGGGCATAGTGAGGACTTCTAAGGTGTGTTTTCACTTTCCATTTACCTTATCCTCAGGAGTAGCCACAGCTAAAGGTTAAAATAGAATGGGCCCTCGGAATAATGGAACAGTAGCAAAAGCCTCCAAAGACAAAACAATCTTCAAACTATAATGGTCAAGTTTTCAACAGAGTACAACTCTTGAATATCTATCCCGGTTTGTCTGCAAGGGAATCAAATGAGTAGCAAAGATTCCACTGGGTGGGAATATATTAAGATGTAGAAATAACTTCTTTTATATTTCCTGGGATCATGAAACACACTTCCTTCTTTCTAGAGCATCATGATGGTCATTTTAGAGTCCTATCGTGGGCCTGCTCATCACAATAGCCAGACTCAACTGCATTGATAAAAATGCACTTCAAGGATGACTTTGATCTGTAAGGAATGCTTATGTGGTACAAACACTGGAGTAAGAAGAAAATTAAACCTGTATTTAGACTGATGAAAGAAGAAAGGAATGGAAGACAAAATAGAGGAATGGTATGCCATGTGTTATCTAATCGAAATATACACATTCATGGGATAAAAGAGAACTGAACCATAGAGATTAATACTCCATTTAAAGATTTTTTTTGAATTGGACTTGAGTGGGAAAGTTCACTTAATATCATTATTATGGACCTTCTCATTCTCTCATATTCACTTGGAGAGTTGAGTAAATAAACAAAAATAAAATACTATCCACATGCTATCACATGTCATTTTCTTACTGGATTCTGTTTTTAGTTGCCTAGCATCTTTCTGGTTTACACAGAAAGCATCCCTGTGGAAAGGGTTCCCCTGTGTGGATGAATCCTGGAGAGCCAGTGTGGAGGAAAGAGCTCATGCTTAATGTGATAAGAACATGAACTCACTGGATAGGATGGGAGGCACCATGTTAATTAAATTAAGCCAGACTTGGGAAGATAAATATTGAACGTTTTCTCTCATATGCCTAACATACACCTTAAAAAAAGAAACCAAGACATGAAAATAAATAAAAGGAGAATATTTGGGATAAACAATGGGTCTAGAAAGAGAAGGTGGGCAAAGAAGAAAAGTAATGATGGAAATGAATATAATTACAATAAATATTTACAAAAGTGACATAATGAAACCCTTTATTTTTATACTGAATATAAATTTTAAAAATAAATAACAAAGCATGAGGCTGAGTGAAAGGAAGAGTCCACACGGAATTGAAGGAATTTGTTTCTTCTGTTTTATAGAAATTATGTTAGAGTGGGTTTTTTCTAATTAAGGGAGAATAGAAGTAGATGCAGTCCATTATTTAATTCTGAAGTAAAATAATTCTTATATAGCTGTTACACTCTAGGAACTCAATAAGCACTTTTTTAAAATAAATACATACACACACTCATTCCTCAAAAATCTATGTATGGGTTCTAACACACACACACCAAAATGCTGTCAAAGCAAATTTTAATTCTGTGTTCATTTATACTTAATATCAGAAGCTCAACTATGTTCATGCACATCTTTGTTTCCTTGAGGAGCAGAACCTGGTCATTTGTGCCAAAGTATGTTCCCATATAGCTTAATTATATATAAATCTTATTTATAACTGGGTGTTTTCATTTTATTCAGACTGGATTCAAAACAATTACCTGGTTGTTATTCATGCTAGATTTTTTCAATTTTCCACTTCAGATCTACTTCCCACTGGTATCCATTCTGCCTTTTCACAAATGATATTAATGGGCCCTGTAGCTGACCACTGTCAGCTGGAGTCAGCCAAAGGGGTGAGGGAAAATAATTAGAATTTTACTGGCAAGAAACTGAAGAGGATACACAGATGACAGAGTCTGGCTATTTATTCCCTTGTCGAGTCATTAAATTGAACTACTTCAACGTACTATATAAGGCCACAACATCTAACAGGCAACCTTCCATATGGACATCCTAATGTATATATGTTTATATGTATGTTTATAGGTATATATGTGTATGAGAGTGCATATACATATATATGTATACTTACTTATATGTAATTTTAGTTAATAAAAATTTTATGAGGTTCTACTTATCAATTGCTGGCCTAAGTTCCTGGGAAAACATGGTCATATTCAGAAAGTCTTCCTATACTTGTATCTTGTAAGATATGTTTTCTTCTAGCATTTCAGTGTTTTGGGTTTCATAGTAAGATGAAGACTCTTTAAGAAGTATGTGAGAGAATAAAGTTGAAAGTGGGTTTTAAAGCCTTTCATGAGTTTATAATATGCTTCTGATAATTCTAAGCCATAGTAGGTTTCTTCTTCCTTCCTCCCTTTCTTCCTTCTTTCCTCCATCTCTACCTTCCTTCCTTCTTTTTTCTTTTCTTTACTTTCTTTCCTCCAATCCTTTCTTCCTCTTAGTCATTCTTTTATATTTTATACCTTTTCTTTTTCTCTCCTGTTTAATAAAATCATTGAAGTCTTAGCTAGAGCAATAAAACCACAAATAGAAAGGAAAGAAGTCAATTATCCCTATTTGCAGAAGATATAATTTTACATGTTAAAGACCCTGAAGAATCCACCAGAAAACTCCTACATTGATAGAAAACTCAGCAAAGTATCAGGATCTAAATTTAGCACAAACAAACCAGTAGTGTTACTAGATATATGGTAATACTAAAAAATAAATTAAGGAACAACACCATTCACAAATGCCTCAAAAATATTGGAATAAATTCAACCAAGGAAATAAAAGAATTGTACAATAAGAACTTTAAGATACTGAAAAAATAAATTGAAGTATATACCCCAAGATGGAAAGAACTCCTATATGCACACTAACTAGTAAGATTCTTAATATGAAAAGGGCCAACATACCTAAAGCAATATACAAATATAATGCAATCCTTATCAAAATTATTTGCAATTCTTTCCAGAAATTGATAATAAAGTAATCTTAAATTTCATAGTAGGCCTTTATTTCTAAGTTTCTGTTTTGATTTTCTAAGTTTGCAAGCATGATCCAGAATAATTTTTTCATAGCAATGGAGAGATTCTAAATGATGCATGGAAGACTGTTTTGAGTCTACCTGATTAATATGAGTAACTTGGTTACATAAGCAAAAATTTTATTTCCAGAAATTTCACTTTGTATTGTCTACCCATTGTGTAAGCAAACTGTATGCAAAACTCATTCGCTTGATTTTGGAAAACACCAATCTAGTGGCAAGGTCTCCCAATAAGGAGGTAAGCTAATGAGAATTTCAGATTACAGGGTCTACTTGTGTCCACTCCACGTTCTTCTCCTTTTTCTTTTCTTTTTAGCACAGCTAGCACTAATAGCAATTACCTTTCATTACAAATGCAAATATTTATAAGAATCATACAGAATACTCACATTTCTCTCTTGATATTATCATCTTGAACTCGGTATTAAATGTGCATCCTTTAAAAGCTAGTAAACTTGCAGAGCAAACCTCAGCGAGTGAAACCAGAATGAAAAAAGAGTGAAAGAAAGAGAGGCAAACAAGATGGACAATGTAGGCAAATCATGACAAGCAATTGAATACTTATTTTTTCCTCTAATAAAAACTAGAGAAAGTTGAACAGACTTGAAACCTTCACATCTCACATATAGAAAGGATTATCCCCTCTTTGTGTTTGGAGCAACACACATTTTTTTCTCTTGAGCTTCATACTTTATTAATTATTCTGGTCAATGTTATTATAAACTGTTGTTGATTATCCAACCCTGATGGGCATGTGAGTGATGCCAGAATGTCAGTTTTATATTAAAAGAATGTCGTTTGTGAAAACTAAATACAGAAATAAAGTATGTGTTCAATTAAGACTTTAATCTTTCCTGAGCTAAATTTTTTTAAGAAAAGAAGGTAGAGCTCTGGATATCTGTGGGCTTAAGAACATTTTCCTGAAATATTTCTTATTCTTAAACTACAATTGGTAAACATCCATTTGTGCTAGTAATTAATATTAGTGGCTTGAATGTCTTCTTTTTATTTAATTTTTTATTTATGTTTACCCCTCTTGCTTGAATGTCCCAGTTTATATACTTAGAAAGTAATGACACTACATTTATATTTTGACAAATTAGGACAAGGAAAACAGAATTGACCACAGAGTAGGTAACGTTTTAAAAAGCACTGAGCTGAGGAATGGTGGAGTAAGAGAGATAAGAGACCAGAGCACAGAGGATGGAGGAGCTGAAGGGAGAAGTAAATAAAGAGAAAGTCAAATTCAAAACCCCAAAGTCAGAGGGAAACGGAGGAAGGAAAAAGCCGTGCATCCTGAATGAAGGCCATGTCTACTAACCCCAAGTCCCAATGGCACAAAGAGATCTCCAGTCTCCCAGAAACACAGTGTGATGGGGCCAAGCGAACATTTACCCTGCTTGGTTCCCTATGGTAAAAGGAAATGTCAGACACTGAAGCCTATTGCTGAAGAATATCTTCTGTTACACGTTTCTGGAAGAAGTTGTGTTCCCATTTTGCATGCCCAGTAAGTAATGCAGTGTGCCCCGTGTCCACTGTTTGGCCTTCCCAAGTTTAGGCAAGGCAGGGGCTCCCGTTCAGCCTCTGTGGCATTATATCCAGGAAGAGTGACCTGGCCCACAGGGCTATAGAAAGATGTCGCTGTTGCTCCCTTGGGATCTCTTTCCCTTCTTTGAAAGAAAGGAGAAGAAAGGAAGAAAATAGAAATGGAATGTATCCTACTGACTTTAAAAGACTGATTGAGACCAGGGTTAGAAAAAAAGAAATATAACAAGTCCATCTTTGTGAGAAATATCAGCAAGTTAAGGAAAATAAGGTGAGGGGGGACAAACATAAAAGAAAAAAAAGAGGAAAATAAAGAAGAAACAGCCACTCTGCCTAAATAGGTCAAATGTTGAAACAGTATTTTAAAAAGCAGATTTTGTTTTTTGTTTTTTTTTTTTGTTTTGTTTTGTTTTTTTCTGGTTTTGTTCCTCCCATAGCCCTGGAATGCTTGCTGACACAGCCCCGGCTAGGTTTCAGTTTCTGGGGAGTGCCCTTGAGTTCTAATGATAACTATAATGATATTTTGTGGGCTCCCCACTGCTTAAACAAAGACCGAATTTATAATGCGCCTTGGAGCATCAAAAATGAATGTTAGAAAACATTAATATTACTATTTTTATCACTATTTAGTGAGCAGTGCTGGAAGATACTAATATCGCCACGATCATTATTATGGTGAGATAACGAAGGCATGGAACTCCATGTGGCAAAGAGATTGTTGAGGAGGAATAAATGGATGAACCTATTTTTCCAATTTCTTGAAACCAGGCCTAACTGGGAAAATAATCACAGTGGCTAGCAGAGTCAGGAGTCAGGGTAATTAAGTGGGTAAATGAGGCTAGTGTCATTTGAATTTATGCACTTTCCCTCGTCCTTTTGTTTGCTCTGCCTTTTTCTTTCGCTGGGTCTCCACTGCAATGTTGTTTATTCATGGAGGCCATGCCACAGTTTTTAATACTGGAGGGAAAATCTGAAACCCTTCATCCGCCTGGCCAATGTGTAGACTGGAGAGAACACAGGGGGATCAAAGTGATATGAAGACAACAGGGGTTTCATTAAAATGTTCCATTCTCTGCCTGAGGACAGAGCAGTGAGAAAAGGGTGAAAAAAAAATCATCTAGCCCAAACAAGTTTAACTTAAAAAAAAAAGCAGCGAACCACCTGTGGTCTCCCTGGAAACAGGCAAGCACACCCTCCAGCCACCTTTTAATGAAACCCCAGAGCCCCTTTATTAATTTATTAAAGAATCTATTTTCTGAAGATTCATAAACCTCATATAACTCATATTCCAACACGTCTCTGCTATGCTAATGGCATGCACTTCTATGAATAATTAATTATTTAATTAGTAATAATTAGAGGTTGTTGTACAGGTCAAACCATTGGACTGACAGCATGCTATTGTCAAAATGTCATTCGAATTAATGGAATAGCATTTAAGAGGTGATTCATCACTTAGGGTGGTTACTACCTACGTATTTTCTCCCAGACCCTCGACTATCTTTCGCAGCATAGATCATTTTAAGATTTGTATAACATGCAAAGTGGAACATTTAATATTGAGCATGCTGCAGACACTGGAGCCTTCAATGCCATGTTAGACACACAAGACAGGGTGAGTCATCTAGCTGAATTCATGACGTTCAGACATTACTGCAACAGCCCATGGCCTTCTGACATTTACATCTCATTTCTAAGACTCTTTTATGTCATTAGACCTAGAAGTCCATAAAGAGAATACTCTGATCTGAGTACGGTGGCACACAGTTAGAGTCCCAGCACTGGGGAGATTTAGGCAGAAGGACCGAAAGTTTGAGGGTACCTTGCCCTTTTTAGCAAGACTATTTCCAGCACAATAAAATATACATAAAACAAATAAAAAAGAATAATCATCCAAAGACACGTGGTACCTTCTCTGAACTAATTCTAAAGGATGATTATTCTAAAGCAGTTGAATATCATTTTGACAGGTTATAAGAAAGGATTCCGGGATGTACACTGATGGAGGATGGAGAATGAAAACCGAGGCTCCTAGAGGCAGTCCATCACAACTGTGTCATGTTGTATAAGGAAGGTAGAGCTATGTCTAAAGTCTCAGATGTGGGTCTGAAGAGAAGGCTCCGATGGAAAGAGCATGTACAGTTCTGTGTTCACTTGCCAGCATTCAAGTTGTGTGGCCCTCCACTACCTGTAATTCCATCTCAAGGGGTCAATGAAGAGGGGTCTCACGCCCTCTCTGGACACTACAGTCATGCATATGGCAAACCCATAAATGGACACAAACATAGACATAAATTTAAAATAAAAATAAAATACTTTCTTTAGCTCCTCTCACCTACAATTATGTGACCCTATAAAAGTGTTTTTAATCTTTCTGGGATTTATATTCCTGTTATGGATATTATTGATTATAAAATCTTTATGATTTTTTACATCTAAAATACAAATGAGTCTGAATTTCCATTTTAAATGTGAATTTTAAATTAATATTAGTTCATTCCAGCTATCTCTTTCCTTTGTAATTGCCTCTATTTTATATCCCATCTGCTGCCACTGTATCTAAAACTCTGGAGTGTGTAGTCTGACACTGATACCTAAGCACACTTAAAATCATGGGAAGCTAATACAATTTTTACAAAAAAAAGTTAGTAAGTAATTAAAAGAAATTATATTTGGAATAAATGTGATCTCTCATCTTCTATGGTCATCTTATGCCCAAGTGACATAAAAGTCAGGAATTGGCTACTAACATTAATCTTTCTTTGTGTGGTGCATTGTTGATTTTCAATGGCAGGTGCTCAGCCTAGGATTATTTTCCATTTGACCTCAATGTATCCATGAGGGACTATGTGGATGAAGTCTGATCAATAGCTATACAAGAAAATCTTATGTACCACTGCAAGGCCACTAAGAATATGTCACAGGAAATTTTCCTTCCCCCTTCCCCTCTTCTCAACAAGATAATGCCGATATTCAGGACCACTCTCAGGGACAAAGTTGAAAGCAATAGCCTGGGAAGCCATGACTGCAGAACACAGCACTATTACTACCAATTAGACTTGAATCTGAATAAGAAATAAATTCTCCATGTTAAACCACACATTTTTGTACTATGTATCACCACAGCCAGAGTTGCTTTGGTTAAATATGTCTTTTTAATTTTTTACATTATCATTGCTGTTGTTGTTCCATGTAGGAAGTGTTTTTAAATTTCACTTATGTTACTGTGACAAGTACCCTGTACAAAAAATTCAGGGAAGTAAAGAGTTTATTTTGCTTATGATACTACATTATAGTTCATAATTTCATGAAAGTTGAGACAGAATTCAAGCAATGTATCCCAATACCTCAATAACACAGAGACAATAAGGGTATCTTTCTTGATTGTTGTTGCATCAGCTTGCTGTCTTCACTTTCTTACAGTTCAGAGCACAACCCATGAAATGGTAACACTCACATTCAAGGAGGATAATCCCACCTCAATTAACAATCAAGACAATCCCCCACAGACATGCCCATAGGCTAAACTGCTCTAGAAAATTATCTTCATAGAGAATTCTAAGATGTGGCAACTTGACATCTAAAACCAGTTATCACAGAGTATATGACGTGTATATATGTACAGGTATGTGTGCCACAGCATCCATGTAGAACTCAAAGAGCAACTTTGGAGAATCGATTCTCTGCTTCCACTATAGGTTCTGGGAATTGAACTCAGGTCATCAGAATTGCATGGCAAAGTGTTTTACCCAGTGAGCCATGCTGTTGGCCTTTGATTAATAAATCTTGAAAGGCTTTGGTGAGAATTTTCCACATAATTTATTTCTGCCTCTAACACAGTATTTCTTAAACCTTAATAGGTTTACTCAAGTTCTTAATACAATATTGGTTTTCTTTTTCCTAATTTTTTAATTTTATTTTTTAATTTTATTTTACATTCCATTCACAGTTATCCCCCACACCTCTCCTCCCACTCCCTCTGCCTGGCCCCCAGTTCACCCCCTATCTACTCCTCCCAAAGGTAAGAGCACCCATAGGAAGTCAACAAAGTCTGGCACATTAAGTTGGGGCATGACCAGGACCCTGTCCCCTGCATTAGGGATGAAAATAGCATCCAGCCATAGGGAATGGGCTCCACCAAGCTAGCTCATGCACCAGGGATAGATCCTGGTACTACTGCCAGGTACCTCACAGGTAGGTCAAGCTTCACCACTGTTTCCCACATATGGAGGGCATAGTTCAGTCCCACGGAGGCTCCACAGCTGTTGGTCTAGAGTTTATGAGTTTCCACGAGCTTGGTTCAGCTGGGTCTTTAGATTTCTCCATCATGATCTTGACCTCCCTAGCTCATATATTCCCTTTCTCCTCTCTTTGATTAGATTCCTGGAACCCAGTCTGGTGCTTGGTTGTGGATCTCGGCATCTGGTTCTTTCAGTTGTTGGATGAAGGCCCTGTGATGATAGTTGGGGTAGTCACCAATCTGATTACTGGGGAAGGCCAGAACCTGGAAAATTAGATGGGCATAAACTGAAGAATGGATAAAGAAAATGTGGTACATTTACACAATGGAGTATTACTCAGCTGTTAAAAACAATGACATCATGAAACTTGCAGTCAAATAGATGTAACTAGAAAAACCATCCTGAGTAAGGCAACCAAGACTCGGAAAGACAAAGACAGTATGTACTCACTCATAGGTGGATAATAGATGTCAAGCAAAGGACAACCAGACTACAGTTCATATCTCCAGAGAAGCTAGGGAATGAGGAAGATCCTAAGAGGGACACATGATTCACCCAGGGAAGCAGAATCAGATGAGGTCACCTGGGTAAACTGGGGGCAAAAGTAGGGAAAAGGGGAAAGGATAGGAGAAAGCATGAGGGAACAGGATGGTTGAGGCGGTTGAGGGACAGAGTGGTACAACAATGAAGGAGAGATGTTGATAGAGAGAGCCACTATTGGGTTAGGGAAAAACCTGGTGTTAGGGAAATTCCCAAGAATCTACAAGAATGACCCCAGCTAAGACTCCTAGCAATACTGGAGAGAGCTCAAACTGGCCTTCCCTTGTGATCAGAAAATATTGGTTTTCATCTGGGATGGCTGGGGCCGAATCTGACTCTGTTGTAATAGGCTCTTCTAACAATGGAAGATTGGAACAATGCTGAAGAAAAAGATCCAACACAATGTTTTTCAAACATCAGTGAATATCATAACCCCCTCAAGCACTTTTCATGCTGTGTAACATGAAGGGCCTGCTTGTCGGGGTTTCTGTCCTGCCCAGTTTCCACAGCCATTTAGCCCCAAAGAAAATCACACAGAGGTCTCCAGAAGATTATAAACTGCTTGGCCCATTAGCTCAGGCTTCTTATTAGCTCTTGTAGCTTGTATTAACCCATTATCCATATATATGTTGGCCACATGGCTCAGTACCTTTTTCAGTGGGGCAGGCCACACCCTGCTTCTTCTGTGGTCTGGGCAGGACTGCCAAGGGAGCTTCCTGCTTCCCAGAATTCTCCTATTGTCCTTTCCCCACCTCTACTTCCTGTCTGGTTGTCCCACTTATACATCCTGCCTGGCTAATGGCCAATCAGCGTTTATTTAAAACATAATTGACAGAATATAGAATTGTCCTACACCAATGCTGTGAGTTTCTAGACCTAATCCCTAGAGACCAAGCATAAGAACTTGTATTTCTAATCCATTTTTAGATATTAATTTAGTTGGCCACACTTTAAGAACCAAATACCTGAACTATTTTAAACATATATATTATTATGATTATATTTATATATGCACAATATATATGAATATATATCAATACCTTGGAGTATTTATTTTATTGTCCCTTTTTGTTTTTAATTGCTTTCATAAAATTTGTACTTTTAGTCCTTAGTCCAGATTCATGTGAGTATGCATCTTCAGGTACATGGAGAAACATTGCTCATGATATCTTTAAACTCCCCACATGTCTCTACCAAGCAACTAACCTTCAGACCTATTGCCTAAGGAAATGCTTAGTACTGACAGTAGCCAAAAGAAGGGTCTTGCTGTTTCTTCCCAACTGCCGCTATGAAGACCATCCTTGCATAACCAATGGGAGAGAGCTCAACTTCACCAACACACAGCTTGTATCAGCGTGAAATAACTATGTCTTGATAAGAGGTAAGTGAGTTCTGCATGAATGCAAAGAGAACACAAGGGAGGTCTTCAGGTTTAAAACAAACTAGCTATGGACCAGCGAGAAGACTCATCTAGTAAGACTACTAGCTGCTCTTTCAAAGTACCTGATTTCTGTTCCCAACACCCACATCAGAAGGCACACAATCACTAGGAATTCCAGGCTCTATGGATCTGATGCCCTCTTCTTCAGGCATACCCTTCCCCCCCCCCACACACACACAGACACACACACCCTGACCCACATAAGCAGAAGTAAAAATTGAGTTAACGTTGGCAAACTTTAAAGCTAGCTCTGTCACTGTGTCAAGGTCAGAGGACATTGAACAGGAGGGGATGGACAAAATAGCACACACCAGAGGACAGGGCAGTGCACACCAAAAAGATATCTTCTGGATGTGGCAAAGTCATTGCACTTACCAACTCACTGCAGTTGTGGCTATCTGCATAAGATCTGAACAAGAGCAGGGCCCTCAACATTTCATCATGGTGATGGAAGAAGGGCCTGTGAGGTTTCACCCCTCCCTTGGCTATGAGGCCTCACCCCTCCCTGTGGCTATACATGTCTGTATGTGTGTGTGTGTGTATGCAAATGTCCATTTATTTTAAAAGGCAGGTAAAAGCCCATATACAATGGGGAAAGAAAGAAGATGAAGGAAGGAAAGGAGAAAGGAGGACAAGGGAAAGAAGGGGAGTGGAGAGAAGCAAAAGTCTTCTCGTAGAGAAACAAAAGTTATTTTACTTCAAGTTAAAAAAAAGTTTTCTTTGGAGTGTGGAGGTGGCTCAGTGAGTAAAAAGGCACTTGCCTCCAAACCTGGTGACCTGAGTTTGAACCATGTGGTAGAAGGAGAGAGAACTGACTCCTGTAAGTTATCTTTTGATTTCCACATGAGTGTATAAATGTGTTCAAGCATGCACATGCACACACACACACAAGCGCGCGTGCACACACACACACACACCACATCAAATAAATATGTGCAATTTAGAACAATAATTCTATCATAAGCCATTTGAAAATAGTCCATATTAGCTGCTGAAATCACACACACAGTGCCTTATTATCAACAATGAAACAAGGTCAAGGAAGAAACAGCATTCAGTCCTTTCAGACAGACACACTGGATGATGTTTTTAGCAAAGAAAACTTCTCAGGGTAAATAAAATACATCAACAGGATTGCAGAAACTGTGATAGCCTGTCATATATTAACCACCAAAATTAAGGTCAAACAGAGACATGCTATATCATGAGTACCCCCTACGAGTTCTAATTGGTACAGTGATGCCCTTTGTCACCAGCCACATACTGTTGGGTAATATAAAGTGAATTTTCAACTCAACTTTTCACCCCCTCCCCCTAATGCTGAGATCCAATCCTCCATGGAATGTCTCACATAGGCAGCACATGGCTGTGGGTGACAGCCTTGCAGAAGGTCTCTTTTCAAAGGTCCAGTCTTATGCTCCTGGTCTCCATCACCAGTAGCCACTTACACTATAGCTGTCAAAATTACAAGTTGTTTACCTCTTTCCCAGAAGGTATGTAGCAGACAACGAATTACTTGAACATAAAATAAAAGAAATGATCTTGAGATAATGGTAATATTAAATAATGAGTAATATGTAAATAATGAAACTTCACATATGGAAGGTCAG
Source organism: Ondatra zibethicus (assembly GCA_004026605.1). Classification (NCBI taxonomy): domain Eukaryota; kingdom Metazoa; phylum Chordata; class Mammalia; order Rodentia; family Cricetidae; genus Ondatra; species Ondatra zibethicus. Next base: position 116,852 of record PVIU01002737.1, on the reverse strand, counting down.
TAACAAGTATATTTCATAAAATATTATTTAATTACATAATATAATATAAAATTAGCATAACTGTGCTGTGAACAAAATACTGAAGTAGCTCAGATAAGGAAGTTTTGGAAGATCAGAGTGATAACTTTCTTTTTCTCATAAAGTAGAGGGCTTTAGTAGACTGCGTGTGTTGCTTGGCATTATGTTTAATAATCCCAGCCTGGTCTACAAGAGCTAGTTCCAGGAGAGGCTCCAAAGCAACAGAGAAACCCTGTCTGCAAAAAAACAATCATCATCATCTTCTTCTTCTTCTTCTTCTTCTTCTTCTTCTTCTTCTTCTTCTTCTTCTTCTTCTTCTTCTTCTTCTTCTTCTTCTTCTTCTTCATCATCATCATCATTCCATGGAGCTCTAATGTACCCTGAATAGAAATACTAGCCTGATCTAACAGAAAGAAGGAAAACACTTGATGTGTATGGCTACAGAGATAACATTTCAAATTGATCATCTGGAAGTGCTAGTGAGCATTTAAAACTACAGAAGTGAGAGTGGTAAGACAGTCCAGTTGCATAAGAGTACTTGCTGGGAAAGCATGAAGACCTGAGACCCCAGTTCCAATATAAAAAACTAACCCCAGAACAAATATAGGTGTACCTTAGGATCTTGCTTGTCTTTCAGCCCAAACACAATGGAAAACCTCTGGTTTAGACCTTCTCTGAAAGCAGGAAGAAGAGCAATAGAGAAAGGTACTTGGCATTCTTTTCTGTACTTCACTCGTGTCTCCATGAATGTCTTACCCCTTCACTGATGTGCATACACCACACACACACACACGCACACACTGAAGCAAATAAGATAGGATCAAAATCAGGTTCATGGGCTAAAAGAGCTTATAGAAAGTAGGAATGGAATCACGGGGAAGTTAAGTCTGAGGACAGAGGTGCCAGACTCCAGGTATTGGTGAGTAGATGCTCCAAATCAAACAGGTCAAATAACAAGAAACTAAATTCCAGAAGTTAACAGAAACTTAGACTCACAGAGCATAGTAAAGAGCAAGGAGGGATTCATGATGCTAACCAGCTGCCTTTTTCATTGTCTTCTCATGGATATTACTAAGTCTCTTGAGTCTGAAATTTCTGCAGCCATCTACCTTAATTGAGCATCCTCCAAGCACCATGATATTTGCTCACTCTTTCTGAATTTTCTGTGAGGCCCTGGATCTGGGGCTTCTACATCATTATCTGCATAATCTACATAAGTTTGTTGTGGTTTTGGGTATGAATGTTTTGCTTGCATGGTTGTCCATAAACCGTTTTCAAGCCAAGTGCCTACAGAGGCCAGAAAAGGGTATCAGATACCCTAGAATTGGAGTTATAGGTGTTCTGAGTCACCATTTTGGTGCTAGGTATCAATCAGGGGCCTCTGATAGAGCAGCCAGTGCTCTTAATTGCTGAGCTATCACTCCAACCCCGCATGCTACATTTTGAGAGATTTCAATAGATATTTATTCTGTTCTGTAATGCTTTACTTAAGTTTAATTCAGATGCTTAGCACATCAGATTAAATTTTATACAGCTATGTCACTATTTTATACTTTAACTGTCAGCAAGTGTTGATGGGGTTCAGTGATGTAGTTCAAAACATGGATGCTGAACTATTTTACTCCTAGACTTCTGTTTGGATGTTTATTCAAACATATCTATCCTTTGCCTAGCAGATTCCTTTCCCTTGGCTTCCATGCTATTTTGAGTTATTTAAAGTCTCTTTTTATCTTCTCACTGTCTTTGTGTCTCAAAATCCAGTATTAATTTAGATTTTAAATTTTAGTGTGTGTGTGCGTGTGTGTGTGTGTGTGTGCGTGCGTGCGCGTGCACGTGTGTGTTACACTCAGAAACCAGAAGTGGGCATCAGACTCCTGAGAACTGGAGCTATAGATGGTTGTGAGCCACCACATGGGTGCTGGGAATCATATCAGGTATTCTACAAAAGCAACAAGTGCTCTTCACCACTGAGCCCTCTCTCCAGCCCTAATCCAGTATCTCTTTATGTGGCTAATAGTTTTACCATGTGCTCACCATAGCAGGCTGGGTTTTGATCTTGGAAGTGTGATGATTGCTGGTTTAAAACCATGAAGGACTTTTGTTTTGGTTTTCGGCTCTACTCTAGAAATTTCCCTGGTTTGCAATCAGTTTTACATAGACTTTTAGCCTTGGGTAAAGTCTAGTCTTGTGTATCTATTGCAAACTAAATTCTACCCTTGCCACTTGCCTGGTTTTTCAATTTCCAAGGAGGTTTTTTTTTTTCCTCCTCCCATAGCCCAGGGCAGAACAAGGGTATCCAGGACCCTTCTCTGCATTGTGGGAAGAGTCTTTCTAATGTATCATAGACATATTTATCTTTATGCAAATTCAGATACTTCACTTCACTTCACTTGCTCTTGTTTGCAAGTTCAAGTCCAATTCCCCAGACCCTCTAGCCTATATTTACTCTAATACCGATCCATCTACTTATACATTGCTTCAGTTATGAGATCTGTACTTTCTATTCGATTTCCTTTACATCATTGCCCCCAATTTCCTGTAGTCTTTTTTCCCTTCTTCCTCCCTTCTTCATTCCACTTTTACATCTCCTCTTTGCTCCATTCCCCCTTCTTCTTCTCCCTGATCTCTGTATCTTTCTCTCTTCCCATTTTATATACTTCTTTACTTCTAAACTCAGCTGTATATTTAAGGGTTTATCAAAATCTAGCATATTGGTCTGTTCAAGATAGGAGGTAAGAGATTCTTAGTGGTCTCCCTTAGTAACTTCAGTTGCTTTGACCCTTAGCTGTCCAGCAGTGATGATCTGAGCTTGTTCCACCCTATAGGTCTTTTAGGTGTGGCCAAACTGGAATTATGCCATGTTTTCATTGTTATGTTCTAGTTATCTACCACATGCATTTAATTATTGTAAGTTTCCTAAGGACAAACAATTCAAGACAATGGGAGGCTTTTATAAGAAAGTTACCTGGCTGTTTCTCAAAGACAGATGCTAGCCAAAGAATCTGGACACTTATATGCTGCAAAGTACATTAAACAAAACCTTTGCTGCAAGCTGAAATTTGACAGTATATTGGTAAGAAATGCTCTGTTTTCCAAACTCTTCTTCCACAGTCGGTTTCACAGCTCCTTATGCTTCTCTCAGTCTATGTGTAACTCGTTGGAAATAAAAGTGTGTGTGTGTGTGTGTGTGTGTGTGTGATGCATATATGTATGTGTGTTCACATGTGGGGGGTATAGAATTGACAATGGGTGTCTTTCTCAGTTTTGTCCTACTTTATTTATTAAGGTAAGGTCTTGTCTGAACACAAGACTTACCTATTTTTGCAAACTTAGGTGGCCAGCTTGCTCAACAGATCCCCAGTACTGGCCTCCCGAAGGCTAGGATTACATACAGGCTGCCATTCTTTTCTGGCTTTTATGTGGATTCAGAGATCTGAACTCTGGCATTCAGGCTTTTATGGTAAGTGTTTGATCCATTAAACAACATCTCTAGTCCAAAAGTAATACATGAAAATTGGTAAAATACTTACTTGTTAAACATGAGGCATAACAGCATAACTGATGGTTGCTACCTTCAAAGGTTCCAGCTTTCAGCAGACAGAGCCTGCGAAAAATATTCCACTGGCCATTAACTGCACAGTCATTTACTGACTGACCACGTCAGTGCTTTTGTCTGAATTCTTTGGGGTTGTCTCTATTTTTGTGTTAAGATCGGGCTTTATAGATTTGTTATGGCAGTAGCTTCATTGGTGATAAAATCATATGCTACAGAAAAAAAAAAGAATCTGGATACTAATCTCAAGTCACAGTGGCCACTAAAATTTTGAGTGCTTTAGATCCTTTCATCTCCTACACCTCATGTCTCTTCTTTTCACCTGATGCCAACACCTTTGCCAGTGTGAACTGGCAAATTCAAACTGGAATGTTCCTCTGAGAATCATTTAACTTCCAAGGACATATCACTAAGGAGCACTATCCATTTGTTTGTTTGCTACCGTATCAACCACCCCAAAGTCAGTGTCCTAAAACATCAAGGTCTTCTCTCATACTTCTGTACAACCTTCATGGACTGGGACGGGTATCGATTTCCAAGACTTCAAAACCCATCATTGCCTTGCCTTAGCCTCAAAGACACAAACACTCACTGTACTGCACACCAGGAAGAACTAGAAATAGTTGGTATACAGAATTCCTACTTTCCACACTAGAAACCCCATGTGATCCTCTGAGGATCTCTTCAGAGAAACCTCTTGTGAGGGATGCCTAGCAGGAACATCATGGCAGATAGCTTAACAGTACCCTGGGGCATTCTGACAACTAGGGCCTAGAAACAATCCCATTATTATTATCTGTACTTTGTTATGTAGGACTTGGGGATTATTTGCATCAAAGACACTGGAAAGCCACAGTGACTTATCGTATAGTGTAGTAATATTTCTTTGTCAGAATTGTAAAAATACGATTTTGTAGCTTCTTTCTGTCTTAGCTGGATGTTCAGATGGGGAAATATCATTGTCTATGTTATATAGACTTTCTTACTAACGCAAAGGAAAAGGCAATAAGCAAAGGTTGGGTTTCTTTTCCTATTTTTCTCAGTGCAGTAGGTCTAACCATACCCATTATGCAGGATTGTTGTGACATAGATGAGGGCATAACAAAAATGTTGGGCATGCTTTGACTATTCAGCAAATAATGATTCCTCTTCATAATCATTGTTTGATGAGAGATGAATAAAACCAGATATTTTTTACTTACTGTAAAGCATTAGTTTAACTTCATCAATAAAACAACAAATCTTAAAGAACGTTACTGATTGTGAAAAAATGTTTAAAGGATGATGCATGAAGTGTCAAACTCTGCTGTCAGCATCTTACAGATACTGATTAATATAAGACACAATTGCTATGTGACACGAGGGTCAAGAGAATTATCAGTTTTATAGACAGTGAAACTGGTACTCAGAGACAAAAAGGTATAGGCTAATAGTCACATAAAGATAGGATTACCTGAAGTTGTAAAACTTCAGAATCTGTTGCTTCTTCCTGTTGGGAGCAGAAAGTAGCATCCTTTCCAAGGCCAAGACAGGCAGGTCATTCCTTTCCGGTGTATTTCACCTCCTGTCATACAGAAAGATTCAACTCTGCACAGTGTTTTCTTCTTGAAAGGGAAACAGGAGCACAATGGTGTTGTTCTAGTGCCAGAATGTTACTTATCTTCTTAACATTTGAGGACCTTCAAGTAATATATCCACAGATGACCTTGAATTTTACAGACTTTTAAAGTACTTATTAAGTGTTTCAGACAATCTTTAGTACCTGTGTCCAACTAGCCACAATCATACTTACTGGTCTAGCAAAGTTCATGTTAGAATTACTACCCTAGACTCCCACTTAATCTAACTGTATAGATGAGACCTCAGTTGTCATTTAAGCAATTGAAGCTCTACAAACAGAACATACAGCCACTATTTTAATTTAGTTTAGTCTTGCTAATATAATATTAATTGCTAATTAACTGGATGTTCATAACCTACTAGCTAAGCTCTGTTTTTTTCAAAGGGAAGGGTCTCCCTGTTTCTTGATACACTTGACTTCATGTCCGAGCTCATTCATAAAGTATCTGTATTGAAGTAGGTTGTTGTAATGAGGAATGGGCCTGCTTTTCCTCCCAGCCACCTGGCTCCTAGCCACCTGGCTAGCTTAACCCCTGAAATAACCACACAGAAACTGTATTAATTAAATTACTGTTTGTCTCATAAGCTCTAGCCTCTTATTGGCTAACTCTCACATCTTGATTCAACCCATTTCTAATAATCTGTATGTCACCACGAGGTTATGGCTTACTGGGAAAGATTCAGCATATCTGACTTGGCAGCTTCATGGCGGCTCTCTCTGCCTGCCTTCTTTCTCCCAGCATTCAGTTCTCTTTTCCCTGCCTATCTAAGTTCCGTCCTATCAAAAGGCCAAGGTAGTTTCTTTATTCAACCAATGAAAGCAACACAAAGACAAAAGGACCTCCTACACCATTTCCCCTTTTCTGTTTAAACAAAAAAGAAAGGCTTTCACTTTAACATAGTAAAATTACATATAACAAAGCAGTTATCAAGCAAGAACTACAATTACCATATTTATATCTACTTTATCTTTTATCATAACTAAGGAAAACTATAATTATAACTATCCATTCTTCAAATCCATCAAAGACTCCAGAAGGATATAATATTACCTAAGTAAATGAGAAGTAAGCAACTTCCAAAACTCTAGAAGTGACAGAGACATCTCGCTTCCTGGACAGTAACCCAAAGTTATTTTGTACCGTTGGGGCATCCATCTTCAGCCTACAGGCCCATATCCAGCAGACTTTTTCATAAAGCAGGTAATTTCAAAGACAGTTCAGTCACTTTCTTCTGTATCCTGCAGAATGTCTCACAGACTCTTTCATGAATCAGGAACCCCGAAGGATCATCTCACCTTTAGGCAAGTTCAGCAGTCCTCTCTCTGTGGGTTCTTTGGGTCCAGTTTATGCAACAGTCCAGGCAAGAGCAGTAAGTGAGTAAGCAATTAATTTATAAACAATGTCCCAGGATTCCATAAAATAGAAAAGTTTTGCTAAATTAAGTCATTCAGATCTCTACAGTGGGAAAACCTATCTATGGAGAGAGCTAAGTAAATAGTCTGTAACATTGTCTTATTTTCATAAGAACTTAGGACCATTCCAAAAGAAAATCAAAATTGGAAGAAATGTGCTTGAAGAAAGTCAGAAGACATTTACCCCTGCCTAAAAATAAATCAAAACAAATCTAATACTACTAGCAACATTTTAAAAAAAATTAAAATCTCACTCTTTGTTGCTGTGCAACCAACTAATATTAATTAGATCACAAATCCTAGCCTTTCTTCCCCCACCCCATAGTTGAAGAGTTAATGCAATTAGGGCTACTGGGATAGCTGCAGAGTGATTCTTGCATGAATAAGAATCCATGGTGGGGCTGTACTACCTCCCTCTCTGTTCTGAAGTACTTCAGGCTCAACTGGATATAAAAATTAGAGTGTTCTTTCTGCTTCACACATCACCCAGCAGAACACAGCTGGCTCTCTGGCTCCAGGGCAAACACATTTGAATAGACAAAATTACTGGCTATGTTAAGGTAGCTTGCCTGCATTGCCCTTCAACCTGGATTTTTTTTTCTTATCCATCCATTCAGTGAGTCATCTAACAAGCCAGACCTTTGAAAATTTCCCACTTTCCTCACATACCCCCTTCTTTCAAAAGGGGCTTTTGTCTAATCAAATTTTGTCTTTCCATTGATCAATACAATCGCCACCACCATCATCTATACATTCCACTGTGAATTTGCAGATAGCAACAGAGATGATGGGGTTATAATTTTGCAGTGTTTTAAAACTCCAGGCTGCAATTAATTTAGACTTAAGACAACTCTTATTCTTCTAATGTTTAGGAATCGGTAGCATCACTAATAAGTCATTTTCCACATTATAATACCCTGTGAGCCCTGGAAAAACCAGCTCCTGAAATGTTCACCTGCCCTTTTTAGAGTTGTGATTTACCCTGCCATTTCAGGGAAAGCTTAGTCAGCTATCAAGGTGAGTGTTTTATTGACTGTGCATTGTCCCTGACGTAATCAAATAATCTGAAGGGTTTTTAAGTAGAAGAATACCTCTAAGGCTGTAAGATAAGAAACCAGCTTTAGACCAGCATCTAAAAGGAAGAAAGGTAGCTGCATGTGGTGGAGCATGCCTTTAATTCTAGCACTGGGGAGACAGTGTGAGGACAGTATGGTTTACATAGCAAATTCTGAGCCAACCAGGGATACCCAGTGACACCCCATCCAAATAAATAAATAAGAGCAGGAGGAGGAGAAAGATGAGGGTAGGGTGGTGTAGGAGGTCCTTCTGTCTATGTGTTGCTCTCATTGGTTAATAAAGAAACTGCCTGTTGATAGGGCAGAACTTAGTAGGTGGGGAAGATGGAACTGAATGCCAGGAGAAGAAAGGCGGAGAGTGAGAAGCCATGGAGCCTCCAGAGACAGACGCTGGGAATTTTACCTGGTAAGCCTCATTGAGATACACAGATTAATAGAAATGGGTTAAATTAATTAAGATTAGCCAATAAGAAGCCAGAGCTAATGGGCCAAGCAGTGATTTAATTAATACAATTTCTGTGTGATTATTTTGGTTCTGGGTGGTCAGGACAAACAAGTTGTTCCCTGCAACAGTAAGGAGCATGAGGAAGAAGGTGAACCTTTGTGCCTGGAATCATGTGTTCTTACTTTTATTTCTGTAGCTATCATGAATAATAGTACAAACTTCCAATCTTTTCACAACATAGTAACATGTCTCACTGGAAAAGGTATTGCTAATTTTACCTGCAGAACTTTTCAAAAACAGTAATGGATTGTCCCTGAAGACTGCTCTAATCATATTAAAAAAGATGAAGGGAATAATGGAAATAACCAACCCTCAATAACAATAAAATCTTTTCCTCCAGTATGATCAAATTGAGTTTAGTCTAAAGCAAAAATGCAACTGATAATGACTTCTGACAATTAAAGTTGAAGGTGGATTTTCTGCACAAAAATACTATAAAGTTATGTAATTATATACAGATAAAAATCAAGACCATAGTTTTTACTTTTCAAATGATTACATTTTTAAAAATATGTAGATGGTTCATAAATCCTATATTATGCTCCTACATTTTGAAATTTTTCTTTCATTCAAAATTTATTCTCTTTTTCTCTCTTGTATTTGTAGAAGTATGGGTGTGTTTACATATCAAGACATTAAAGTGACAATAATTTTTTATTTTATGTGTCTTTTACATCATTTATCTTGATCCCATTCATTTCCCATCCATTCACATCTACCCTCTGTCCCTGCATGCCCCCAATTAAAACAAAGTTCAAGAAAAAAAAAGGCAGAAAATAAAATGAAAAAATTTAAAATCTGGGAAAAATTAAAAATCTTATCATGGAAGCTGCAGTGTGATTCAATAGGTCCAGTGGTATTCCTCTTTCCAATACATTTCTACATTCAAGTGTTCATTGCCAAAAGTCCTTGGTCTGATTCCTGATCCCTGGTCTCCACTACAATCAATGCTGGACCACCAATAGGACTCTTCCTGGACATCTGGCTGCCATCCTGTGTTGTGGAGATACTATAGCTTTATGTCTGTGGGTCAGGTCCCTTCATGTGCTCCAAAAGATCACAGAAGGGGTGGATGTTGGGGAAGGTCAAGCAATAACTCTGGGTCTGGTAGGGACGGTCTGCCAGATGGGACAAGAGGACAGCTCTCCCATGCTCACAGTTTCATAGCGTGCTCATCCACACATGTGATAACAGGGTTGATTGGCTCTATTGTGCTACCCTGGCAAAGTGCATGGTGTTGTAGCAGGTGGAGGTCAGGGATGGCTCTTCTATTCTTAGGACCACAGGGACAACTCTCCCACCTGCCCCAGGCATTGATGGATGGATAGAGGTGAGGGAAGTTCTCCTCTGCCCATGTCATCCCCATGACAGATGTGTAATGGGTCAGCTCTCCAATGCTTGCAGTTTTGGGACTGGATCACCCACATCTGCACTAACAGGGTTGGTTCTATTGTGCTGCTCTAGTGAGGTTCAGGGCCTGCTCTTCTGAGTGTTGTAGTTGGTGGGCATCAGGGATAGCCCTCACCTTCTTATGACCACAGGACTGATTCTCCACCTACCTCCGGCACTGATAGAGGGGAAGGGGAGGGCTTCATTCCCCAGCCTATGCCACCACAAGACAGATGAGAAACGCAGACATTTTTCCCCTGCTCATATCTTTGGGGCTGGCTCACCCACACCTCTACTATCAGAGTTGGTTCTATTGTGCTGCACTGGGGAGGTGCACTGGGATCAGGGACAGCTTTCTTGCTCTTATGACCACAGGTATAGCTCTTCCAACTGCCCCAGACATTGATTAGCAGTATGGGTGGGAAGAGGGGGCAGGGAAGGAGGGCAGCTATGTCCCTTCCATACTGCCACAGGACCATTTGGATAGTAGGGACAGGTCTCCCATGCTCACAATTTTGGAGCTGGCTCACCCACACCTGCTATAACAGAATTGGCTCTATTGATCCACCCTGGCAAGGTGCAGGGCCTACTCTCCCAAATGTTGCAGGTGGTTAGGGTCAGGGATAGCTTTCCCACTCTTATGACCAAAGTGTCAGCTCTTCCATCTGCCTCTGGCTTTGATGAAGGGATATATATATATATATAGATATATAGATATATAGATATATAGATATAAAATCACTTCCTTTTCTGTTTCTTTTGCATCATTGTGGGGTTTTCTGATTGAATGTACACCTTAAGCCTGGCTGTTTCAGCTCTTACTCCTCCTGATCATTTGTGTAAACCATCTCTTTCATTCATCATGCTGATCCCAACTTCTCCTTCTAAAATTTCATCTTTCATTGATTCATCTATTGGGTAACTTATAGACAATGTTGGAAATTAAAAATAGAAGATTTTTATGTATCTGCTCAAATTTTACCCACTTGAGTTTGCTAATATCCATGATGAGATTTCTCAAGAGACATTGTTATTGTTTCGACCTCAGAGGGAACTGTTTAATCCTAATAGCCACACTGTCCTCCTTCATCTTGCCAGTACCTTGGAGTTGTAATTTGTCTTTGTTCATGGTGGTATATTTCCTCTGGAAAGCATTGCTAAATGCTTTGAAAAATGGAAAACCAGAACACTGGGGCAAGCCAGCGCTTTGCTCTCTTTACAGATCATCTAAGAACAAATGTGAAAATAGCTCACTCTCTGTGAGGTTTTATTTTTATCATTTTATAATAATTATTAACATATACTAATTGTATATATTAATGAGTTTTGTGATCAGTTTTCCATGCATGTATTTGATAATCTCGACTGTTTCAATGGCCCTAACATCCTTGCTTTTGTCTATGCACTCATATTCCTCACCTTTCCTTGATAATCTCTTCACATCTTTGAGTTCATTGTCATTAAATTTTAATTTCCATATATTTCCAAATGTAAGATGAAATGACCCACATATATTTTTCTGGTTTTTACTTATTTTGCTTAGTTAAACTGATGATCCCTAGTTCTATTCATTTTGATGAAAGTGTTCTGTCTTGATTCATTGGGATTGAATAATATTTTCTCTCTCTCTCTCTCTCTCTCTCTCTCTCTCTGTGTGTGTGTGTGTGTGTGTGTGCATGCACATGTGCACATGTAACACATTTTCTTCACCAATCAATCTGTCAGTTCTCATTTAGGGTGATATCATTGTTTGACTGCAATAAACATAGGAATTCAGGCACATTTATTGTATGCTGACTTTTATTCTCAGTGCAGTGTGATTCTTTCAGACTTCTCTAAGAATGGTATAGCAAACTCCATACTCTTTTTCATAGTGATTATACTAAATTATATCCCCACCAGTAATGTAAAATGATTAATTGTATAGTAGCCATTCTAACTAGGATGGGATGGGATAGCAATATAAATTTGGTATTACATCCATTTAACAAGTTGGACTTCCTAAGCCACTTAATCTTTTTTTTTTTTTTTTTTTTACTTTGCAATAGCAATATAGCTTTTAAAATCGGCAAGCAGAGAGAGTGATCAAATTTAGAAAAAGGAATATTCCTCAAGGTCATACCAACCACCTTTGACAGGCCTAGCTGAAGTCATGAGTTACACAGGGGCCACCCTGACCTCACGGACAAGGCTGGGCAAATGGGAATCCAGGAAGTAGAAAAAAGAGTTTAGTTATTGCAAGGTTGTTTTCTTGTCTGCTCACTTTGCTGAGACTTTCATTGATCCATCTCCTTTTCATCTTCTAGCACTACAGTGGTCAACACTGTCTTTCCAAGCCTTGTCTACATAATAGAAAAGAAAAACTCACAGTTTTTTTTAATTTGTTTTGTTTAGGTAAGTTTTTTTTCTTTTTTTAATATTCTTTTATTTTTTTCATTCAAAAAAATTTACATTTCCTTCCCTTCTCCCAGTCCCCTCCCACTCCCCCCCTACTCCTCCTCCCTCCCCCTGCTTCCTTAAAAGAGGGCATGGTACCCTGCCCTGTGGGAAGTCCAAGGCCCTGCCCCCTCCATCCTGGCCTTTGTGCTCCCCCAAACTCAGATCCCTAATTTTTTTTCCTTATCTCTTTCAAGACAGGTTCAAAGCTCAGGCAAAAGTCTTGTCTAACTTGAAGATTCCAGGTATAATGTGCCTCAATTCAGCCTGAAAAGCAACTCATAAAACACAGGTGCATCATTCTCTCCCAAGTAATAAGACACATATTTTAGTAGGAGTCTTGTAGAGATAATTGACCATTCTTTGCTAAATTCTCAATTTAGTACCATTTAAAGGTGACACCAAAGGATGCTGGGGGATCCAATATTAAAACCAAGGGTCTTTTTTCCCCTCTCAAATTTCACATGTTTTATGGTCTGCAGACAGGCAAATTGGCTTTCCATCTCTAAACTGATACCTACAAAGAAGCTAGGAATGTGACCTACTAGAAAAAAAAAAAAAGAAGTCTTCCTTCTCAGGCCTTCTCAGGCTAGAATTGCTGGGAAGAGTCTGTATTTTTGTAGACATTCATTTTCTCCTTCTTGTCTTTTGACCATGGATGGGTTAAACAATCATACGGTAGCTACACTGGATCAGAGTGCTCTTCCCTTTTCCGTGTTCCACAAACAGTTAGAATGTATGCTGTGAACACACATGCTGGCCTGAGGACAAAATTAATATATGACTTTACATAGGCAGAAACTTACCTGAATTTTTTTCTTAGGCAGTATTTCACATTGTAGTACTTAATGGCCTGGAATTTACAGAGCTACACCTGCCTCTACCTCTCAAGTGATGGGATTAAAGGCATGCATACCACACCTGGAAGACCTTTTCTAAATTAATAACTGTATTTCAGTAGGCAAGCATAAGGCCTGAAAAAGTCAGTTGTCAAGGTCATATAACCATAAAAATATGGAGTGAAGGACTAGGGAAGCAGTTACTGTATGTAGCAAATAACTCATCATACTCTGTAGACTTATTTTAACCTATGATTTATTCATTTGTAATAGGGCATATCCTGGTTTTAAATAAGATGAACAAATATAAACACATTAACAATAAGCAATGATTTAGTATGAAAAATCTATTAGAGTTTTATAAAAATCTCTTAAAATTTTACTTTTATTAATTGACTGATTTGAATCTACTAAAGTTAATATATATTTTCATCTATATTCCTTGATCAATCATCAGGGGAGAAGGCTACCAGTCTTGATAACAGGCAGAACAAGCATAGGTCTCACTGCATAACCAAAACACTAGGCCAAAGTCAGCCTTGGGCTTATCATGACTGTTCACACATACTGCACCAAATATAGTCAGCGTCTTTGGCTTTGTTATGCTTATTTGAACAGCTTTACACTCTCACAGTTCTGATCTCTATTTGGGAAATGAACAAATTCAGAAATTAAATGAAAGAAGGCACTGTATTCACAGGGATTTCAGGTCATCAGCTAATTTTCCTAATTGATTGCAAAGTTTATGTAATTAATTCTGATTGGAGATGAATATGACTAGTCCAGTATTTCCCTGCTACTTACTCTCATTCAAGCGCACATACATACATACATACAATCATACACAGACACACACACACACACACACACACTATCCTATAGAGTCAAAAGGTCTGAGTTTATGGGGCTCAACAGTATCAATTATTAGATCCAGATCCTTGTAGAAATCATTTAAAATAAGTAAAATGTACTTTTCTAATATGTAAAATAAAAGCAACAATAAACTATTCTGAGTATACGTATAGCTATGAAGATTATAAGTAAATAGTTTAATTTCCTAACCTCTACTAGCTTCTCCATATGGGCTATTTGCCCACCTTCCTTTGTGGAAACATTAGAATCCTCTTATATTTTTGGCAAATGTCTACATGAATAGGTAAACTTATATTATTTATAGATTCCAACTAGAATGTTCTTCCTTCCCTTTATCTAGCCTGTTATTCTGGTTGCATATTATTTTCCAAAATTTTATCCTTTGGGGCCTGAATTTTTCCATGCATGATCTCAGCCAAAGGTTATGTTTTAAAGTAACCTCTAGTCAAATTCATTATGTCTACTTTTGAATTAGAAGCAGATGAAAGAAACTTATTTTTTTCTGCCTGAAAGAAACATGGGCTATTTCTGTGCCAAGAGAATTCACTAACACAGAAAATATCCATATATCTCATCTTCATTCAGGAAATCTCCTGGCTAATTATAAATATATTAATTAAGTTAGGACCAATTGAAAAATGTTTCTCTTAACCTGACCAATCTAAGCTAGTATTAAGTTACTACCGTATTTGTGAAGAGTCAGATTTCAGAAACATCTGGGGACATATTCCCATCAAATTTAACTATAACTTTATTATCTTCTTTCCCAGGAAATAGATATTCTACTGTCTGTCAGTGTACTTAACCTTTCAAAATCACTCCAAAGTTAACTTTTTCCAAAACCATTCAGTATTTTACCAGAACATTTAGAATATATCAAACACTGTCCATTTGCCTTTGCAGCCCCAGTCAACAAGTTTCACTCTGCTCTACACCCAAGGAGCCTGACTTTGTGGACAATATCTACAGATTCCTCTGGGCTCTTGCCTCAACTGTTTTCAGCCAATGAGCATCCTTTATACAAGCTTAGAGCATGAGAGCATGTGAAATTGGGGATGAAGTCTCTGTCATCCCATGCTAGGCTTTTCTGTGTTGGCTTATTTCCCTATAAAAGGCTCCTATTATTCTTCTAGTTCCACTCAAACACTCTCAGTGGTTCAGTGTATTTGTTCTCATCCCTCACTCCTTCATCCTCGTGTGCTGTAGATAGTAGTGACTCCATGATTTTACAGTGTCCTATAGTTCATCTTTTGCAAATATCAATAATGCTAAAGGCTCTTTCTATATTCAGACCCCTATAATTATAATAATGTACCATAGCTTATACAGCATTGTGCCCTTTAGCCAACTCTAGTTCTGTTCCCACTGTCTAGCTCTCATACTGATATCTGACTTACCTACCTGTAGAACCCCATTTATCTTTGAAACATGCACAAGGACAGTCTTTCTGTGATAGCTTCCTCACTGTTCCTCTGGAATTAAACTATTCAGTGAGATAAAGCCTTTGGATGAGTTCTTGCTGAGTGCAATCTTGACTCCATCCTTTAATGACTGACTGTATGACCTCAAACTAAATGAGGTGCTTAATTTTCCTATCTCTCAATTCACTTTCTAATAGAATAGAAACAATGATCACTTTCCCACAGAGATTTTGTGAAAGTTAAGTTAGTTGATATGTTCAATGTACTTTTTTTTTTCCATACATTGTTTTGTTTTATTTTTTCCATTCAAGAACATAATTAAAGATAAAAAAAATTTTTTTTTTCCTTTCTTCCCCTTCTCCCGGTCCCCTCCCACTACCCCCCACCCCTCCTCCCTCCCCCTTCTTCCTTGAAAGAGGGCATGGTGCCCTGCCCTGTTGGAAGTCCCCACAAACAATGACACCAGGACCTATCTCTTCTGCATGTATTAACTTTTTGAGAACCGAGTCTTTTTGAATGCACTCCTTCCTAGGCCAGGAGGGATGGGGGTGGGCCTTGGACTTTCAATGTACTTTTCAATTGTCTGAAAAAATCATTTAACTCATTATTAAACAATAAAAAAATGAAAATTTTCCTTTCAGCTATTACTGTTATTACTATGATGCCTCATCTATCTTTTAGTTGTTTTCAGACAAAATTTTGGATGATGGCTTTGCATTTCTGATCAACATGTCCATATGTCCTGAATATTAACATTATTGGCATGTATCCCCGTGTCTGGTTATGCATTGTTGAAAATCAAATTCAAGGCTCCATGATTCTTAGACAAACACACCACTAACTGAATGACAACTCTGAACCTCGACTTCACTAGTATTTTTATCCTCCTCTTCTTGGACCTTCCTTACCCCATTCCTCTCTCTTTCTTACTTCCTCCTTTCCCTCTACTTTTAACTGACATGTGACAATTATGGATATGTGTGAGATATTTCTATGTAAGTACATGTTGTAGATTATTATTTTAAGGTGTGTTGCTTTTGTTTATGCTACATTTGTTTAACTTAGTGAAGCTTTGATTCTTTGCCTATCTAAAACACCTGATGGTCTAATAAAGAGCTGAATTTGCCAATAGCAAGACAGGAGAAAGGATTTGCAGGGCTGGCAGGCAGAGAGAATAAACAGAAATGGAAATCTGGAAGAGAAGGAGGAGCAAGATAGAAAAAGGAGAAGGACATCAGGGGCCAAACACCCACGTATACAACAAGCCATGGACAAAGGAGGGGGAGAAATATATAGAAAATGAGAAAGATAAAATCCCAGAAGAAAAGGATAGATGGGATAATTTTAAGTTAAGAAAAGCTGGCTAATATTAAGCCAAGGTAAGGCCGGGCATTTATAAATAAGAATAAGAGTCCATGTGTGTTTATTTGGGAGCTGGGTGGTGGCCCTTCTCTAAAGAAAACCAAAAGTGTAAAGAGTCAAATACCAGAAACCACAAGTACATTTAATATAATATTCAAACTGAAGTAAGCAAAGGTACCTGCCAAAATAATCACCATTTTGTTATAGTGATATTATTTGAAATTTATCCTTTTACCTTTTTTAAAAATACATTACAGTGTCATTATCTATAGACACTAATGCAATGTGTGTGTGTGTGTGTGTGTGTGTGTGTGAGAGAGAGAGAGAGAGAGAGAGAGAGAGAGAGAGAGAGAGAGAGAGAGAGAAAGAGAGAGAGTTTATTTTCACTGAAATTTAGCACCTGTTGACCAGCCTCCTCCAGTTGTTTATTGAATCTTAACAATAAATCCTGAAGTGAATAGACTGTTTTCAGGTTTACTTTTCATTATTAAGGACCAATTGAAGGCTGGGATTTCCATGTTGACTTTTTTATGGAGATGTACTTAAAGAAGCAATGGAGAGCCAGGCACTTTTTCAAAACCTCTTTCACTTTAACAAGTTACAACAAGTTCAGCCACACTGCCAAGAAAACTGGTTCCAGGACCCATAGTAAATGATTCTGTTTTAGAAAAACACTGAATTGAAAAGTCAGGTAAAGGAGTGAAGCATTTACAACACTTCAAAGAAACAAACTGAAGTGACAATTTGAGAGGATGCTCATCCTAGACTTTTGGTTTCCTAGAAGACAGATTCAGAAGAAAGCAACCAGTAATTTGCTCTGTCTGATTTTTTTTTTTGCCTCCTCCATCAAGAAAAGCTTTTGAAATGACCAGATGTGAAAGTGTAGCTGTG
This sequence comes from Ondatra zibethicus, assembly GCA_004026605.1. Classification (NCBI taxonomy): domain Eukaryota; kingdom Metazoa; phylum Chordata; class Mammalia; order Rodentia; family Cricetidae; genus Ondatra; species Ondatra zibethicus. The sequence continues at coordinate 99,455 of PVIU01002737.1, read as the reverse complement.
TTTTAGGGGTAATGGTGGCTTACAGAGCTACTCTGTGACAGATAAAGCCTATTCATTGAAAACTTATTGCTCAAGGTAAGATCAAATATTTAAATAGTTGAGCTGTGTGTAGACTCTGTGCAATGAGACTCTCAGTATGTTCCATTTCCTAAAGATATGTCACCAGTCTGACTTTCAAGGTGTTTGTTGCATATCTGCATGCATTCACCATAAGAGCCCTGGTTGCTTGGCAGTGAAACCTCCCTATGAATGTACAATTTTCAATTAAGAAGAGAGCAAAACAATAGAAGCAATTAGTTCTATACCATTTGTCTCCTACTCACAAGGTGATTCATAGGCAGCATTATATGCATTATCGCATTAATTCATTAATTAAAATGACATTAACGAGAGTCTTATGAGGTTCTTTATTATTATTCTCATTATATAAATGAAGAAACTGAGGCCCAGGAATTATTTGCTCTTGGCCATACAACTAATAATAAGCTCCAATTTACCAAGTCACCTTTGGTATAACTTTTATATGTGGTTCTCCCCCCAAGTCAGCGCATCCTCTCCTGCCCTCAAGGAGTGTGTGGATATGTGGAACAGATTGGTATCACTATCGCCCAAGTCTTTCTGAATGTTTATGTGTGGCCAGGGATACTTCACCTTCTGCAAAGCCTGGGACAGTCTTCAAGAGTAAATTAGTGTTCTTCAAGTATATGAACAAATTCTTTTTTAAAAAAATAAGTATAGTTTTAATTAGTTCTTTGAGAATTTTCTTTCTTTCTTTTTTTAATTGATTTTTTTATTGAGCTCTACAGTTTTCTCTCTGTTCCCCTCCCTGCCTTTTCCCTCCCACTTTCAACTCTCCCCCAAGGTCCTCATGCTTCCAATTTACTCAAGAGATCTTGTCTGTTTCTACTTCCCATGTAGATTAGATCTATGTAAGTCTCTCTTAATGTCCTCATTGTTACAATCTGGGGTTGTAATTTGTAGGCTGGTTTTCTTTGCTTTATATTTAAAAACCATTTATGAGTGAGTACATGTGATAATTGTCATACTGTGTCTGGGTTGCCTCACTCAAAATAATATTTTCTAGCTCCATCCATTTTTCCTGCAAAATTCAAGTTGTCATTAATTTTTTCTGCTGTGTAGTATTCCATTGTGTAAATGTACCACATTTTCCTTATCCATTCTTCGGTAGAGGGGCATTTAGGTTGTTTCTAGGTTCTGGCTATGACAAACAAAGCTGCTATGAACATAGTTGAGCACATGTCCTTGTGGCACAATTGAGCATCCTTTGGATCTATTCCCAAAAGTGGTATTACTGGGTCTTGAGGAAGGTTGTTTCCTAATTTTCTGAGAAATTGCCACACTGACATCCAAAGGGGCTGTACCAGCTTGCATTCCCACCAGCAATGCAGGAGTGTTCCCTTTTCCCCACAACCTCTCCAGCATAAGTTGTCATCAGTGTTTTTGATCTTCGCCATTCTTACAGGTATAAGATGGAATCTCAGAGTTGTTTTGATTTGCATTTCTCTGATTGCTAAGGATATTGAATATTTGAGATTTTTCAATTATGTTTTGGTTATATTCACCTCCCTCTCTCAGCTCCTAACATATCCATGCTTCTTTTCTAAACACCCACATTATGTCTTTTTTTTTTCTGTTCTTTTAAAAACCCGTCTATTCCAAATTTTTGGTGTCTGTATTTTCCATGTGTGACTATCCACTAGGAGGTGATGAGTTTACTGGGGGCTATGCTCTTAAAGAAAGCTACTCTCCTCCACCTGCAGCTCTCAATTGCAACTCTCTTAAATTTTCACAACTAGGGTCTGAGTTTCAGGCCCATCTCCCCTACCCATACTAGGATTTGTGCACATCTTTTGGAAATGCTATGCTTAAACTCTAGAGGCTTGATAATTTCTAAGAAGTAAGTTGTTAGCTAATAAATAATCAATTGACCTGTTATTTAAATGTACTTGTTCCAATCATTAAGAATATCCAAATCTGGTTAAGTGGGAGTATATTTCAATAATTTGAAAGTCTGTTTCTTAAGGTCAGATCAGTGTCTATTTTTCATTATAGTGTTATGTTGCTTTAATAGTTGATAATTAAAAGGTACACATGGGATGCAAAAGCAGATCAATCTCTGAGTTCGAAGCCAACCTATTCTACAAAGAGAGTTCCAGGGCAAAGAAAGGAAGGAAGGAAGGAAGGAAGGAAGGAAGGAAGGAAGGAAGGAAGGAAGGAAGGAAAGAAAGAAATAAGAATTTTTCATATGTCTTTTGTTTCAATCACTAGTCACAACTAGAGCCATAATAACGAGCTGTGTAAACTGAAGGTTAACACATGCTCTTACTGTTATTAAACCTGTCATGCTTAGGACGGTTTTAAAACTGCCTACTTTGAAGTTTCAATTAAAACACAAGAAGTTTCAGGTGAGAAAATGCTAAGCTTCAAAACTACCAGCCTCAAGTTGACAGATACATTCCAAAAATACTTACCCACTATCCCCTTTGTCATTCCTCTTTGCAAATGTTTCTAGACTACAGGCATCCTTCTCAGTATTTGCAAAAGTGCCCCCTGAAAAATTGCTTAACTGTGAGTCATAGTGCAGAGTTGTCTGGAGTCAAGGGTACATTCAGTTTGACTTAATGTACAGCATGTAGCAAGATAAATGGGAAAAGCAGAAACCTGTAAAAGCGAGATGATTGGATGTGATTGTAATTCTCAACATCATGCCTTAAGAACCAACAAGACCACAGAACTTGGTAAGGTGGAACTGTAAAACTGTGCAAATAACATTGCATTAAATTCATAGGATGTATTATTTTAAATATCTGCCTTCTGACATTTTTCTTTCAGAAGTCAATTTGATTATGTCAGAGTCACTCTCTCTATCTGTTCATGTAAGTTGCTTCCTGAGTTTTTTGATGCTTCCTGACTTGGGACACAGAACTTTTCCCAATGAATGCTTCAGAATACAATCTTCTCTCATTCTGAGGGTAAAATGAAACAGTATGGACACTGGAAGGGACATGAGAGATTGGAGGGACTGTGACTCAGTGCCTTGGAGAAGGACTTGGAGTCAGTACTTTGGGGGTTACTCACACAGGGTAATAAACCAGTTGAGTATGATGTATCCGTTTTGAGTTTGCCAAACTTCAGCGATTACTTCTGCATATTTAGATCATGAAACACAGATGGAAACCACTTCCAATGATCATAAATAAGATATGAAGAAAGGGAAGTGGAAAGATGCAGAAGGAGGCAGGATGCTGTACCATAGATATTTCTTGTTATGTAGCTTGCGCAGAGTACTCTCTATCTTTGGTCTTTGAATCCTTCCTCACCCATGACATAAGAGTAGGCATCGTTCTTCTCATTTAAGTACTATATCATTTTAAGAAAAATCCAGATCTTGTGTGAAGGATGAGAAAGTCTAAGAAATCCAGTGACCAGTGAAGGAAGCTGAGTTAGAACTGACATTGAGCTTTGATTTAGAACCGATAGGTAAAGGCTCATGGCACTGCAACCTAAGCAAATGTGTCTACTCTCCCCTTCCTCCAAGAGTATCTCACCCCCAAGTTCACTTTCAGTTTCACTCATGATTACAATGTGGGTCACTGCTACTTTCAAATCAGCCTGATTTTCATACACTCCCTTCACGGTTTTTCCCTAATGAAATCTATTTCCATGAATTGGGAGTAAATTCTGAGATTTTCTAAATCCGTGGTGTTAAATCAGACCATACCTATTTCATTGTGCTTGGATGTCTTGAGCCATGGTTCTAAGCCAATGCATTTTTCGATTTTATCAGAGTGGAAATCTCTTCGATTTCTCTGCCATCCTGCCAGATGCAGCTTATGATCCATTCTGTAGATAAGACGTCCTTGGGAGGAAATCAGAGGTCACTCTTGCTGTCAAACAAAATCTTCGTCAGTATTGAAATGAGAACTAATTTGATATAATCAAAGTTGACGTGGAAAAGAACAGCCCAGTGCTAGAAAAGAATTCAGTGGTATCACGAGTGGGTGACAAAATATGAAAATATATCTATGGTATCAGTGTAGTTATAAAGTGCTGGAAACTGATGGTCAGGTAACAAACAGGAATCACAGCAGTCGTTTTCTGTCTACAGCTAAAGAGAGTCTCGTGCTAGTGCTTGATGCTTGTTCTTTATAGTCTTTGCTGTTTTGGATAGAGGACACTTTCTCTTTCAGAATTAACAGAAGTGCCCTTAAAGCACCTAACACATTTCCCACACACAAATGATCACATCAGTTTATAAATCCTTCTCTACAGTTATTTTCTGTGGTCCCTTTCCAGAACAAAGGCGGCATCCTCTTACTCCATCGTGGGTGGCTTATTATATTGCTGGCTATGTTCCCCTGCTGCAAGTAAGGAAATGCTATATAACAATAATTGACATTGTTATGGCAAATGTTTTGATTAGTATCATAATCAAGACCTTGGTTACAAGATTATCATTATTATTCCCATTTCATCTTGATAACAAGATAGGTCACTTGTTGATTCCAAGGACCTGCTCACTTAACTATTTATTGCCTTTTGTAAAATCAGAATTAATTATATAGTATATGATAAAAGTTATGCAATGATGTGATGGTTTAACCAACTAGATTATTTATATTCTGGGAAGTTCATCGCTCTCAGGCAGACTAGGACAGAGGAATATGTTAAGCAACGGTATGAAGCAGGAGTTCAGGAATCTGAGACTCTGGCTATGAGCCAACCCTGCCACTGTTTAATGGCATCTGAATTTCCAAAGCTCGTGTATCATGATTTCCTTATTTTAAATCTTTAAAAACTACTCTGGTGACTCTTCTGAGAAGGCCACACATATGTCTTGAGTATGTACATGCTCCTTCATTGCCTGTGTGTAAGTCTATGCAGAAAACCATTTCTTTGTGTACCTTAACCTCGCTTCATTAAAAATAAAAATGCTTGAATAATAGTACACTTGAGGATGTTTTGAAAATGACGCTCTCTCTCTCTCTCTCTCTCTCTCTCTCTCTCTCTATATATATATATATATATATATATATATATATAAAAGATCTCTCACATCTTTTGCTTTTACAAGTCATCATCCCACGCAGATAAGTCTATTATCCCATGAGCTCTGATTTAAGTAGATAAGACTTAGTATCACTAGATATTATGGTTCATTAAGACAACACTTAAAGTTCTGACTTCTCATTTACTATGCTTACTTTTTTCTCAAGGAAAAGTTAGTTTCTCTATTCAGAGCTTTGACACCAAAGAGAAGGTGCTGGGTTAGGTACATCATCATCATGTATTTACTCTGTGGTTTTGGAGTTGGTTGATAATGTAACTTTCTCAGCTTCACTTCTTTATTTGAAAAATTGATAACTCCAGGAAATTCATCTTAATAGGTTATTCTGATAACTAAATAATATATGTGAACATATATATAAATATCATATAAAAGTACATTTAAATATATATACCATTTGATATTGATGGCAGTACAGAAGACTATACACCTGATAAAAACCCTGACATATTAAATTGAAAGCTCACTTAGTGATGTATACGTTCTTAAAGAAATAATCCAGTTCTGGGCAATAAATATCAAGGAGATAAGCTCTAGCTAATATCATGCAACCAAATAAAGCAAATGTCTAGCAACCAACTTATGTCATTGTGACCAAATAAAGCATATGTCTAAGAATAGAAAATCAGACCTTCGATGTTTGGCTTATTTAGCTTATTCTGCAGTTGTTCACACTGCTGGGTGGAACACAGGGACAATTTCTGCTAAAAGCCGCAACATTATACAATAATTGCTCAGCCATCTTTTCATGAGTGACTTATCAGAACCAAGGGATCTGGTAAAGGTTAAACCAAAATGCAAGACTTGTTGTTGTTATTACTTTGTGAATAAATGGCTGTCCTTAGCTGTAGGTTTTTCGCTGTAACTGACTCCCTTTCTGTTTATTTCCTAGTTCAGAACAGTTTCCCACTCCCTGGCCTGTTCCTCTGTCCAAGGTAAGCACAGAGATCTTCCTTCCTGCAATTATCTTTACCTGGAGGTATTTGGTCAGAGTTTATGGTCCAGGCAAAGAGCATCCCATCTAAGATATTCACAGATATCCAAGGACTTAGAATTACTGCCTGCCCAAGCTGCTGCTCTGGTTTTACCCCACAACACCCATGATCAGAAGAGCTGATAACAACATAGCCCAGAAGTGATAATTTAGAGACCTAGGTCTCTTCTTTGCTTAGAGCAGTTAAGTCTAACTCCAGACGTAGGCGGGTAGACACTGCAGTGTCTGGTGTATGTGCTATCTGATCAAGAGCCTTCAGCTTCCCCTAGGTGCCTAGTTACCTCACAGCCTCTATGCATACTGGGAGAAAAGAAGCGGCATGCTGATTTAAACAACCCATACCCTATTCATAATTTTACTGAAAATAAACCTTTTAACCTTTTATCTATAACCTAATAATGTAGCGCACTAACCACCCCACTAAGAATCCCTTGATGATTTATTTCCCTTTCTTAACTAATTTTCTCAATTAAGGAGTACACCGGCTGTGTACTAGCCACTCCCATGGATCTCTCTCTCTCTCTCTCTCTCTCTCTCTCTCTCTCTCTCTCTCTCTCTCTCTCTTGTGTGTGTGCCTCTGTGTGTGTGTGTGTGTGTGTGTGTGTGTGTGTGTGTGTGTGTAAGAGAGAAAGAAAACTCTTATCTAATTTTCTGTGGGGCAAAACAATTCCAGCCTGGTACCTGCTAGGGCTGGGGAATTGCTGGTTTTAAGGATGTATGTGACTGGGAACGTTTGTAATGGGTAGAAAAAGGGATACTTGTAGAATGATGTAGAAGAAAGAGCAGGAGAGAAAAAGAGAGAATTGATAGAGATGAAAAAGAAGAGAAGGAAGAAGAATAAAGAAATATGGTTGAACGATTCCTGTTGTGAGTAGATGTCTTATCCTTCAGATCTTTACCTTCAGATTTCTAGCCACCCCCCCACCTTTAGCTATTTGTGGTGTTCTTAACTGAACCCTGGAAGGGAGTCTTAAAGGCTAAAACTTTTAAGGCTATCATTACATTTCCGATTCTAAATGCTGCCCAGTTCATGACTTGTTCATTGTTCAGATAAACTCTGTTTCAGGTACATTGTTTTTCCTTGACATTTTAAAGACCATTGCATATGAAAATCACAGATACCAGTGCGCAACTGTGTAATACCAATACTCTTTCATCCCCAAAATCTCTCCATTCCCAGCACAGTGTGACCGAGAGAAGGTTTATGGCCTCAGTCATGGCAAAAGAGTGGCAAAGGTAGAAAGTGTCTCATGTAGACTCTGCTTCAAACTCTGAAATGCAGACAGGATACCCTGAAACCCCTAAGTGCGAAGTGATGTGGGCTTTTCTGCAGCTAATTAATGATGGACTGGATAATTTAAATGCCAGTCCTTTATCATTTCTGATCCTCAGCTCAGGCTTTTGATAGCTCTTGGCCTCTCCCCACAAGACCTGAAATAAAAAGGCAGCACCTTTGGATTTTTGTACCTCTGTCTAGTTTATTATATACATGTTTATTTCATTAAAGAAAAATTAAAATCCCTCAATATCAGAAATCACCGAGGCAATTGTAAAATACATACATAAAAGGATTGGGCCAAGGTTCTTTAATCACTTCACCAACAAATACGACAGGAAATGTGGGGAGCAGCTGAAGGCAAAGGAAGCCAGGGCTTTGGGGAGAATCTTTAGTAATCAGAGTTCTGTGAAGACTACAATGATGTCTAAATAAGAGGGGATTTTCCTTCACTAGTGGGCAGATAACAACCCTAAGCAAATTATAAAATACCATTTCTATAGTCTCATTTGCAAGGATTTTGGATAGCTAGCAGGAAGGGACTGTTACACAAATCTGAACTATAGGTGATTCAGAAGTTGGGGCTAAAGATCAAAAACACTGATGACAACTTATGCTGGAGAGGTTGTGGGGTAAAGGGAACACTTCTTCATTGTTGGTGGGAGTGCAAGCTGGTATAGACCCTTGGTATATCAGTATGGCAATTTCTCAGAGAATTAGGAAACAACCGTCCTCAAGACCTAGCAATACCACTTTTCAGTATATATCCAAAGGATGCTCAATCGTACCACAAGGACGTGTTCAACTATGATCATAGCAGCTTTGTTTGTCATAGCCAGAACCTGGAAGCAACCTAAATGCCCCTCGACTTAAGAATGGATAAGGAAAATGTGGTACATTTACACAATGGAGTACTACATGGCAGAGAAAAATAATGACATCTTGAAATTTATAGGCAAATAGATGGAGCTAGAAAAGATCATAGCAAGTGAGGTAATCCAGACCCAGAAATACAATTATCATATGTACTCAGTCATAAGTGTTTTTTAAACAGAAAGCAAAGAAAACCAATTTTCTTTTAAGGATGTAGTTAATTCATATTCCCAGAAAACCTAGACAACAATGAGGACGCTAAGATAGACATAACTGGATCTAATGTACATGGGAAGCAGAAACAAACAAGATCTCTTGAGTAAATTGGGAGCATGGGGTCCTTGGGAGAGGGTTGAAGGGGAGGGGACAAGAAAAGAGAGGAGCAGAGAAAAATGTATTGCTCAATAAAATCAATAAAAATATAAAATAATATAAAAGAAGTTGGGGCTAGGCCTACACATCCAGTCATATACTGTTTCTCCCCATGTCCAATAGTTTCGTGAAAGGAGGAAAGACAATTGGATGCTACTCTGAAGATTTTAGACAGAAATAGGAGTTGCATGAGTAACTGAGAACAGTGATGAACATGAAAGTTACCTTGTGTGCCAAGCACGATGCTAATCACTTTACATGGATCCATTATTGTATTATTACAAGAATATTCAACAGTGGGAATATTTCTTTTCTTCAGTTCTGGAGGGTGAGAAGTCCAAGATAAAAGAGCTGACACATTCGGAATCCAGCAAGATTGTGTTGTTGCTTCCACTGATGACAGAAGAGAAGGAGAAGCCCTAATATGCTTGTTTCCAACATCTGTTGCATTATAAGATCAGCAATCTATTAAACAAATGGGGTTGCTCTTGGTTTAACCACATTAGAAAAAATGATGGGTTTTTAATTCTATGAAAATGCTATACATGTACATAAGGTATTTTATTCTTATTCACCGTCCTCTTCCAATTTTTCCAGGATTCACCCTACCTCCTACCTCCAACATCAAGTCTATAAACACATCTGTGTGAGACCATCTACTAGACCATGGTAGGTCAACCTACAAGGAACTACATCCTTAAAGAATACTCTTAAGTATTAAAGAAGACTTAAAGAAGACTCTTCATACCTTAGTAGCTATTAACCTACAATAGTTACTCATTAGGGGTAGGACTGGTGAACCCCTCTCCCTCTACGCTAGAATGTTGACTAACTTCATCTTAGGCAGGCAACTACAGCTACTGTGAGTGTGGGGGCCTTGTCATGTCCAGATGATTCTGCATTGGGCATCAGGTTCCAGTGTGTGAATTTTGGAAGGACACATACACTTAAACCATAGGGAAAAGAGTGTATCAGGTTATCTGCCAATAGAGAGAGGTGTTGTTGCTTTCTTTATTCTTCAGAGGGTAAAAACTGTGATCTTAAAAGTTGAAACAATTTAAGTAAGGTTATACATCTGGGAAGCAGCAGAGCTATGAGTGAAACCCAGCTCGATTCTACCGCAAGTCCTGTGTTCTTTACCTTCGTGTCTACTGCCTTACACCATTTATCTTTTAGATAAGGCTTCTGCTCTCTTTAAGACCTGAATATCTTGTCAAATCTGAAGCTTTCTCTCAGGAGCAATTTCCCCCCCCAATTCTGCTGCAATCCATAACCCTTTACATAGCTTGGTTGTCTTTGTGTTCTACTGATCAGTTTATACTCTGTCTCCATGGCTCTATTGAGAGCGCCTAGAAGACAGGCGTTACATTTTATTCTGTATTACATTTATCTGCCACTAGTATCAACTCTATTAGTTGTGGCAGAATCAAATGTTTGTAGAAAGTTGTCTTTGAAGCAGCATTTCTGTGACATATTGCTGTTATTGTTATTTTAAATACTAAGATGGTTGTGAAGACTGTAAGTGAATAATTGGAAAGTGGTAGTAATAAAAAGGAGATCATTATTAGAGACAGGGGTATTTTCTTCTATCTTGTGGTTACAAATTTATAGCAGATTCCTGAAGTATGAGAGGAAGTCTTTAACTGTAAATAAGGTAACATGTGGAATTTATTAGACCAATTTTTTTATGTGAGCTGGAAGTAAAAATATGTGCATGAACAGTTTAGATAAAATCAAAGATGAAAGCTACATAACTCACTGTTGATAGCAAATTAGGATGATGGAAAGGTCGGTCATCATTTCCTAATGATGGTCAACTGTCTTCTTTCCCATCAAAAATAATATAAATGAAATAAATTTAGAAAGCCCCTTGGTCTCAGTAGTGAGAGCCGAGAAGTTGGTTGGATTTATATTTAACGGGGTAGCTCTATTCATGCTTGGATGTTGGTCACATCACATGTGTTGGAACACAGAGAGGATGTCAAGATTAATAGCATTGCTCAAGCTGTACTGAACAGACCCAGTAATCGCACCATGCCAGCGACTTTGGTTCTTGTTTGTGGGGGGACACAGAGGACACTTTCAAATGTCTATGTCCCAGGCATCATCAGTGACAGAAGTAAGTAGAGTTAATGTAAAATGCCTTGACCAAGCTATGATATCCAAGGAGGCAAAATGACAATAGTGACCCTAGTAATTGAAGGATCACCTTTGGCTTATCATGATCATGGAATGAGACACACTCTGAGATTCAGGGAATTTGAATCCAAGACAATATAGAAACCCTAAAATTTTAAAGTTCTTTAAAGTATTTTGGCAGTCCTTTCTTCCTCTCAGCCTAGGCTCCCTGAACCCCCCTAAAACATGTTATAGAGAAAACATTTTAATAGAAAAATGAGTGAGGACTTAGCATTTGTTCCCTTGGTGACTCTTCCTAGTAGCTTTGTTATTGACCATTGAACAAATTACCCTCAATAAAAATAACATTAGATTTCTATATATGCATCTAGTATTGTCTACTTCATCAAGGAAAGTTTTTGCATGATGTATCATATCCATTTCTTCTACAATCTGATTATTGTGTGTAATTTTATTTCCCCCAAGAAATAGCAGTTAAGTTGGTTAAATCACAATTAGCAATAGGACTGCAATAGAAAATCAGGGCTGTATTTCCACAGGTCATTATCATTTTACTCAACTCTCTGTGGATATAGATGGGGCAAAGTTAAAAAATCTTAACATCAGTGTAATCAGATCACCACTGAGTAGGTAAAATATTGTAGGCTATAGAAGGCAATATTGATCTCACCTGTGAAGAATGAAAAGAGTCTGTATGCAAAACTCCCACTTGCTGCCCTGTTGAGTTATTAGTAGTGAAAGAACCTTTGCCCTTGGCCACAAGATATCACGCTTGAAATAGATTTTTTTTTCCAGAAGAGCAGTCTGATCATCTTTTCTGAAGGTCTATAAACTAAGAATAAACTGGAGAGTTCCAAGTTTTCCTAAGATTTCTAGAAATAAAAGTCCTCTGAGAATGGATGTGTACACCTATATCTTATTTGATCCCTTAGAAGAAAAACATATTGTTCATCTTAATCAAGAACTACTTATCAAATTCTTCAGAAGAGTTTGTGATGTAATCTATAGTATATTGGGCACTATGAAAGGGAAATGATTGTAGGAAAACCTATGATGACTTCTGTAAATCTAAAAGTTTCATAAGGTTAATAAGGAAAATGGAGAAGGGGCAATTATTAAATAAGACCATTTGCCATAAGTAAGTTATAACAAATGTTACATTATGAACCACATCTTGTCAACTCAATCCAGGAAACCTTTATTAAGTACTTCCTATATACAAAAACCCTTGGCAATGTGTCGTAAGGCAGGAGTGAGGTGAAGTAACCATACAAAAGTGACAGAGAATATCGAGATCAACTTGCGAGTCTGTGGCGAGGCCTTTGCTCCTTGACTTCAGACAGTATCATTCTAAACAGCCGCTCTAGTTCACCAGGACAATTAGCAGCTTCTCCATTTTGTGAGTAAGGAGACAGAGGCATGGAGCAGCATCCAACATTTTGTCTGTCACTGGCCAAAGATATGTTTAGGAAGTCCTCTGTGGGCTTGCACATCAGACTAGACCTCTTTTCTATAGAGCTGAGGGCAGAAGTGACCTCATTAAGTTCTTGTGACATCGCAGTCACTGGTCAGATGAAACATGAAAAACACATAGCCATTGCTGTGAACTTTTCATAAATCTAAACTGATTAAGGTGAGAAGACTGACCAGTATAGGCAGTTATTTCCTGTAGCCTTTACCAAAATTAAAAGTGTATTTAGGTGGTGTTAGCATCAGTTAACGGTAGCATTGCTAATCTTTAACTGATTTTCTTGGTCTTAAAACCCCAAATTTGTGCTCAGTATCATTTTACCTGTTTTAATTAACTAATCCAAGTTTTGGGGAAATAGTATCTTACTTTGTAGCCCAAGCTAGCTTCAAATTTATTATTTTTCTGCCTCAGTCTTCTGAGTACTTATATTACTGGCATGGGTCATCAAAGCAAGCTCTTTTTGTTTAATAGGTTGTAGTTTCTATACCTAAGAAGTACCTTGATAATGATCTTAATTTAGAGCTTCGTGATATAAAAAAAATGATGGAATCATAAAAAAGAATGGCATTCTGGATTCTTTGTCATTTACTATATACCATTTCTAACTCTCTTTTATCCATAGGTTTTGAAAAATTGCTCATAATACAGGATCTTAATTTTGAGCTTGGTGATATGAAAAATTATGGAATCATAAAAGGAATGGCATTCTGGATTCTTTGTCATTTACTATATACCATTTCCAGCTCTCTTTTATCCATAGGATTTGGAAAATTGCTCATAATGCAGGAACATGCCTCATTTTGTGACTGTTCTGCATCCTTACCCTGCTTAGGCATCTTCATGACTCTATAGGTAAAGGCCAAGGAGGGAACAAATGCCACTTGCTCACACGACACACAACAATGAGGCAGCACTGTTGGGCAAGTCCCAAAGACAAAGTGCTATTACTCCATGACTGCTTATTTTTCTGCTTAAAGGAATAAACACAGGGCTGGAAGATGGTTATGTTGTGAGGAAAACTCACTGCTCTTGGGGAGGACCCAACTTCAGGTCCCAGCATCCTTATCACATGACTTCCAACTACCTGTAAGTCTAGTTCCAGGGAATCCAACACCCTCTTGTGATCGACATGGGTACCTGCATGTATGTTGTGTATATACATACTCTCAAACACACACATATACACATAAACCAAAAAAAAAAATGAATCTTTCCAAAGGTGAACAAATGCAGCCCCATCCCTGCAATTTGCTTTACCCAATGCTATGAATCTACAGGGCAGCTCTCAACTGGCTCCAACCTCAACATCAACACCTCTGTCCTCACCTCTTCTGAAAATATGTGTTTCTCAGATGAAATGAGGGAGGAATTTTGATTTGTCAATAATGGAGAAAGAAAGTAATTACATTGCAGGGACATATGTCGTGTGGTCCTTCTAGCTAAAGGAGAAATAATACAGAAGTGGGAAGAGTGGTGGTTGGTTTCAGATAAAAATATATATATATATTTCAGTTCTGCCTGCTCTACCTGCTCCACCTTATAGATAAAACCATGGACTTTTTTTCCCTACCTAGTGTGTTTTCTGGAAGTTACTTCTACCAAGCTCAGAGGATGGAGACTCATCCTCTCAAGAACAAGGAATCACAGATGGGTCTCACTTGTCATGCATTGTCTTTGAGGTGCTGGCCAAGTGCTAGAACTGGTGGGGCCAGGTCTAAACCCTACAGACAGGGAGATGAGACAACACTAGGGCCGTCTTCATTTAGCATTTGCTAAGCATCCCTTCCAACAGCAACCCTGGAGGCAGAGGCTGGAGAAGGGAAGACAATCCGCTGGTGTTCTACAATCTAGCACAGCTCCTCATGTGTACATAAAGGTTTCTTGGTGAGCTGGCAAGTGAGGAGGAGTTATAGTTCTGGAAATTCAGATGCTCTAAGGAACTAAATGTATGGCTGCATTTATTTGGATCCATGATTTGATAGTCAAGTAAACAGCAGAAGGTCTTTAGTGCAATCTGTAGAAAAGTCACATCTATTCAAGCCTCATTTTTGCCCACACCAGTCTACCTCCGCTTCCTCCCCTCCTCATATTTCTTTTTCAATAACTGGAAGGAATTACAGCAATGAAAAGAAAGATAGAAAAGAAAAAGCAGACCTTCAGAAGACCTTCAGAAGGAAAAAAAACATTCCAACTTCATCTTCTTTTATTCAAGCATGCACGAGTTCTTGCAACTTGACTTAGTTTTTCTGTTCCCTCATTTTCTTTTCTGGTCCCACCTACCATTCCCTTGTTACCTGCTACCTAGGCCTGGCCATATGATCTGACGACTCTCTGGAGGTCTCTGCTACTTATAATGACCCCAAGGTCCTCTGTGAGGCTGCCTGAGACAGAAAACATAGATGGTGGTATGGGTTTGCTCGAAATGGTTTGTGCAATTGTCAGTCATAAAAGGAAAACTCTAGGCGAAAACCACCCACGTATTCTACCAAATGAGGCTTATCATCATTTCTAAAGGACAAAGATAGTCCTGTTATACTTGCTGCAGTGTATTTTATTTTTTACATGCTGCTTTTGAAGCTGTTGGTCCAGACTGTTAAAGGAAAGAGGTGGTGCTCCACAGTTCAGCAGCCTCTAATGTGAAAGTGAGTAATTCTCCTATGTAGCCTTGTGATACACCTTCCTTTCTAGTCACGGAGCATGGGCTACCGTAGCTTGATCACCCTTCCTACACTGGCTCCCATTGACCTGTGATCAAATCCATGAGCAAAACACTGCGGGTCTCATAATTGGCAGCCTCATGATGCTGCAGGCAGGCACCGCTGCCTTCTGCATCAGAGGAGCCCACGCCAGCATGCTCTCCCAAGAGCCCATTCTCGTTGCTCAGGGAAGCAGACCTGGATGAGATCTGGCTTTGCTCCTGACTCCTGACCCTTTCTCGGTTTCTCGTGCTCTGAGCACTGCTCCCTCCGTACAACCTATCATCCCTCAAGTCAGTGCATTCTTAACACCATGGGCAGACGCTTCTCTCTGATGGTCCCTTCTTCAGTCCCTCTTTTAAGCCTTAGCTCAAATGCCCCCACCTTCCTTGATTTATACCTGGATATATTCTTTTTTTCTGGTGTCTCCCCATGATTTTCATAAGACACCTGACAAGTGACTAATGAGCATTCATCCTTGATTTTAATATAATATGTACCAAGATAATCATAAGAATAAAATAATGTACATGTGTACTGGGCACAATAACAAATCTTATAGTCACTTATTCATATATCATAATGTCATTTTGACATAATGATTTGTGAATATATCTTGTCTGTAACACACTGCCAGCTCCCAAAGACCAGACACTATGCAACTAATCGGTAAATTGCCTAATATGATTCGTTGCTCAACACGCCATTAACATATTTAAATTGAATTAATAAGTTAGCCTCTGCCTCAACTTTCTCATCTTTAAAATGGGAATGAAAATACTCTAATTATTTAATAGCCTTACAAAAGGATAATTTAAATGTTACATGATAAAAGAAATGAAAACATGAAACAGTGAAATGCCAGTCACAGATAAGCTATCTTTGATATATTGATATAGTATGTGGCCAACTAATGAATTAATGTTACCAAAATTATCCAGTAGATGGCATTGGCACACACATGGAAATTCATATTCATTGGGAAAAATCTAAAACCACACATTTAAATAAGAAACTCAGGTATGTGGACAAAATAAAGCAACTTTGCTGGATTCAGCAATACTGATCATTTCCTCTACCGTTCTGTCAACATCAACACCACTTATACGTGTAGAAAGAACTCAGAATCCACGGATATTTCCAGTGCAGAGACCTGATGTTCTAAATTCTCAGCTCTAATTTCCATTCACTCATGTGCCCAGAGTGAGGAATGACTCCAACTGAACCAGTCGGGGAGAGAACACTGTTCGTCCTGTCCTTCACGTCTGTGGTCCTGGTGAGAGCTCAGGCCTGGCAGGAAGAGTGGCCTTGGGAGAGTTTTCACAGTGGCTGGGGATTAGAAAAGACTTGGACAAACTGCTCTCATCATTGTTTCCTTCGCCTGCCCTGGCTCCCTGAAGTCTGCTGTGCGAAAACAGTAACTTCATTGACTAAACCATGGCATTTGCCTAGCCTGGCTAAGTCTCCGAGATAAGGAAAGGAAAGGGCGGAAAAGATGAGAGCAAGCAGAGGGGTGCTAGGCCCAGTCAGTTCTCACCACTTGATTCTAACCTGGAAAATAATATGAGCGTATGTATAAATTGTGGCATTTGGTCCTGAGAAATTCAGGATTTATGTGAGGGAGCCAGATATAATATGGATAAGATTTGGAGGACATACGGAATATTTTCACTGTGCTGGGCACTGGGCTTAGGAGATACATTTGCTAGAAATATGATGTTAAGATGAGATGAAAAATATATATTTTTGCCTAAATGTCATTCACAGTCTGGACTAGAGAATAAGGAACCATGGGGAAGCAACTAAGACCAAACAGATGTAAATGTGGTCATAACAGATACGACTGCAGTCAGATATGCAGTCATTCTTATTTTCATAAACAAAAATTTGTTCCAAGGGTTGCTATACCAACACGTGAGTCGTACAGCTGCAAGACACACTGCGACAACATGAAAAACTGCATGCAGATGAACTGGGCAGTTTAAGAATGCACAAGCTGTACACGTATGTGCATCTGACCACACAACAGCAACCTCTGCTCTCCTGGGTTACAAAGCTCATCATCGGTCTCCACTCTCTGTCCCTCTTTGGGTCACCTTCCTCTCTTTCACTACTTTGCCACAACCAATCCTTTAAATACCCATTCTCAAGCATAGGTCAGTCTTTTTCATGGGAAAGTGCTGCATTTACTTGAGAATTTATGTGTTTCAACCATTTCGCATTCGTGAAAGTCTGCTGCTGTTTTTATCTGGTTTGTATTAATACATCATTCAGAAAGTCTTTGAATCTTTGTCCAAAACTCTATTTTCCTCTTAGTTCCATGGCATTTGTTGTTTGATTTGCACAGTAGAGTGATGTTCAGCAAGCTATACGTGGTTAGCATCCAGCAAAGACTTACTACAACCCCTCTCTCCAAATGTATAGGGCAGGGGTGGGGCTCCTTTAGGGCTCCTGAGAAGAAAACAGAACCTCAGAGATGAGGGAAGTGTGTGTTTGCTCTTCTGTTTTCATTCTTTTTAAACTGCTTCATTGTAAAATCAGAGAAAAAAAAAAGACTCACATGGTTTGTAAAAATTGCATTTTGTGGCAGATGAGGTGACGACTCTGTGGATAAAGGCCCTTGGCGTTGAGCCTGATCATTTGAGTTCTGTTCCTGGAGTGCACTGGGGGAAGAGTAGAACTGACTCCTGAAAGCGGTCCTGTGACATCCATGCTGTAGTTACAGCACGTATGTGTGTGTGTACACACATCAACTAACTAATGAATATGCATTTCACATATGTACAAAACACAGACTGCATTTCAAACACCAGCACACATATACAAATGAAATCTTGTTCGCATGTAACTGTTCCATTTAGTAATTTGTAATACGTCAATAAAAGTATTATTGAAATTTAGTTTGCCTACTTCTTGCTGTTTTCTTCAGGTGGCCATTTCAAATCTGCAAGCTGCGCAGGTGTCTTACGCCTGGAGCACCTGTTATATTTCTTTCAGGAACCCCTGGACTGGGTGACAGTACAGGCTGTACTTGATTGCACGCCCCCCTATAAAAGCTCATCTCCGAACTCCAGTGAGATCAAATGAGATCCCCCCTGACAAATATCTGTGATTAAAACTTCTGTGTCTTTGGTGAAACACAGAGCCAGATGCTTCAGCAATTAGCTGAAATGAGGAAGCATTCCCGTGCTCCTGGGAGGAGAAAGGCGCTTCATTATCTCCTGAACCCAATCAAAATCTCTACCACCTTGCTGAGAGTGCAACAGGGACAGTAACTAACGTTAATCTGCGCGGAAGGGAGTGTAGACTATGCGCCTGCGTTTGTACGTATGCATGAATGACACCCGTGTGTGTCCTTCTGTGCAACCAAATAAAAACATGTGCACACATGAGTATGGGTGGATAGATGTCAAGTATGGTCACATGCAAAGATAGGTAAATATTTGCATGTGTTTATAGTGTGCCCATGTTCATATCTGTATGCAAGCTTTTACAACCTCTACCCATCTGAAATGCTATACATCCTAAGTGTCTGTGTGTTTTACGCATTTGTGAATTTTGTAGGTGTATATCTGGGTATGTGTGTAATTTGTATATTTATACACAGTTGTATATACTTAATGAGATATATGCTCAAATGCACATGCTTCTGTTTAGGCATGTATACTATTTGTAGCACAGCTGAGGAAAGCCAGGGAGAGAGGATAAAAATGGAGAAGGATATGCCCAGAGCTGGGAGGGTGATAATTTTACATATGAGGCTTGGAAATTATCCTATAGATATCAATAGAGCCGGGGAATTTGGATGGTGAGAGGAATTGCCCAATATTGTAAGTTGTACACACATAACTATATAAAGTACAGAAAACAATATTCCAAGCTGGCATTCTTGCATAGTCTGTAGAATGCAGGCACTGTTGCCTTAACTAAGCACCTAAGACCCTAAAAAGGAAACTGGACACACCATTGGTGTTGCACGCCTTTAATCCCAGCACTTGGGAGACAGAGGCAGGTCTCTGTGAGTTAAAGGCCAGTCTGGGCTACCAAGCGAGTTCCAAGAGAGTGTCTCATAAAAGGGGGGAGAGGTAGTGGGTGGAGAATACTGGAACCATTCATCTGCCAATCAGCCCCAGTGGCTGATTTAATGTTATACATTTAGTCATTAAGCTTACATGACTACATTTCCGTTTCATTATCTGCAAATACAGTTTTTTTATGCTGTGGGAAGGCATAACAATTCTTCCTCCTGAATGAAAGGCACAAACTCCAATGCCATGATGAACCTTGTCTTAAATCTAGGACTTGAAATTGAACTCAGCTCCTAAGAAATGGTGCAACCCAGAAGCCTACCTGCTGCACTGTGCTTCAAGGCCTGCAGAGTGAGTGAAGTCTGTTTTCCAAGGCCTGGAGGGATTTGCCTTCCCACCTCTTCTGCAACCAGTCACTTTCACCTCTGACTCATCCACTCTTCCTTAATGGCCTTAATCTAAGCCATTCACATAAACACAAAAGGCTGATGTCACCAAACATGTGCCTTTAGGAAAGCTAGCATCAAAAGGCATACTTTTCCTGTCCTCAGACTCAGGGAGTGACTCACTTTGGCTACTAGGGTTCTTCCACATTAATAGGTTCTGCTATACCACTGAAGGAAAAGTCTAGATGGGAGGCAAGGAAATGCTCAAAAATTCTGATCAAGCCCCTGGGATCAAGTCAGTACCTGACTCTCCCTTGGAATGCTATGCATGCTCTGCCAAACTCCAGTCTAAAAGACTCCTGCTTCAGAAAATAAAGTGAACCTTCCTGCTAGACATAAATGTTGCAGTTACTAGATTAAAACATACATCACACACACACACACACACACACACACACAGACGCGCATGCACATGCACACATCGTCTAAACCATTCAACAGAAAAATAAAAAATATGCTGCATAATGAGGTCTGTGCTGGGGAGTGCTGCTTGCATGGTGCCATGGGTGGATACATTGACACTTTTACTAAAATAGATACAACTCACACTAGAAAAGATCCAGGCATCTCATGAAGGTCCTAAGTTCAAATTTCCCAAATGGAAAGTGAATGTGGGTAAATCTAAGTAGAAATCACCATGAGGATCTGCCAAAAGAAATGGTTCGTTTTGTTTGGTTGGATCGCTTATGCTAACAGCTGTGACCGGTGGGATGACACTGGCGATGAGAGAGACATCTGTTAAGAGATTCCACACAGAAGGCAAAGCTTCCAGATCCATGGTGGCAGCGGCAAGGAAGAAGAGGGGAAAAAAGTGTTAGCGCTAATGACCCTCTTTAGAAATGATTGGATGCAGTTCAGCAAAGGAGAGTGGGGACAGCTTCGTATTGCTTGAACTGAGCTGCAATAGAAGGTACAGGAAACTGAACTGTCCACAGAGGTTCGGCTGTTGTCCACCGGAAAAAGAAGAGTTCACACTGGAAGATTTGTACCTGCTTGGGAAATCCACTGGGGACATGTCCAATAAGCTGTCACCTAGAAGCCTGAAGCACAGGTCTGAACTTCGTGCACATAAAGTGAATTGCCAGCTAGCAAGCTGAGGTAGAAGGTACCATAAATGCAATTGAAATTAACCTAGAGTCTGTCCATTGAGGAGAGTCATGACTGAGTATAGTCATGACAACCAGGGAATCTACATCCTAGAGGTGGAAAGGCCTCAAGGGTCAAACGAGGGTATATTTTGTAAAAGCACAAAAGTACGGTATTTGAGATATTGAGAATAATATGAACCCCATGGACTGGGAAAATGCCTGGCCAACATGCTTCCGAGCTTTGTGCAGAATCCGCCAGAGGAAATAGTCCATTAGGAGGCTGGGAGGGATGGATCTGTAAAGGAGACCCACCTTAGGAGATGTGGCTGTTATACAGATTTGCTACATTTCTCTGCCTAGAGAATCCTCCCATGGTGTGATGTTTTGTGCAGAGCTGACCATGACTGGGTTTTGTTTTTGTTTTTCAAAATACAGTGATTTCCATTAAATGTAATAAAGAAGCCAAATTAGGTGCTTTTGGTTGATGATCTTAATTTTTAAGGGTATTGTTTGCATTCACCTTTCCATGGAGTAGAATACCATCTCATTTAAACCTTATAAGTACCCAATCTTGCAATGACATTACTAACCTTATTTTATACGCAAAAGTGAAACTGATGGTGTACCAAAAGTCATACCTGAAAAAAAAAAAAGTAAATGTCAGATGAGGGACTTGAGGTTTTGAACTCAGATCCTCTTTCTGGGACATAGCACTCAGCTGTAGGAAGCAGGCCATGGGAGGGGGTTGCTGTGTAAGAATACATCTTGTCCCAGTCCCGTTTCCTTCCCCTCTAATCTTTGCAGCTCTCATGAGCTCCTGGAACCTCTTCTGCCTGCTCATAGTATTGATGAGAAGTCTCATCCCCCTCAAAAAGCAGCTGAGCTAGCCAACCTCAAATTGAATCCCCCGAAACTATAAGCAAAAATAAACTTTTCATCCTTTTACATGGTTTCATCATCACAGCAATAGAA
The DNA here is from genome assembly GCA_004026605.1 of Ondatra zibethicus. Taxonomy (NCBI): domain Eukaryota; kingdom Metazoa; phylum Chordata; class Mammalia; order Rodentia; family Cricetidae; genus Ondatra; species Ondatra zibethicus. The sequence continues at coordinate 78,011 of PVIU01002737.1, read as the reverse complement.
GTCTAACACAGGTCCTTGGAATATAAGCCTAGCTTTCTCAGTTGCACTGTAGGTGAGCCTTTGTGCTGTGACAATACAGTACAATACTCTGCAGCCATAAAATATGAAAGTCCCTAGTCTGTTTGACCCCAGAGTTTGCAGCTAGCACAGCTAAGGACAACCTGACTTGCAGATATATAAAGTGGGACTCTGGGTTCTCTGGGATTGTGTTTTGTAGGCTGGTTTTGTTTGCTTTATGTTTAAAAATCACTTATGAGTTAGTACATGTAATAATTATCTTTCTGGGTCTGGGTTACCTCACTCAAAATGAGGATCCTAAGGGAGACATACATGGATCTAATCTACATGGGATGTAGAAAAGGACAAGATCTCTTGAGTAATTTGGGAGCATGGGGATCTTTGGAGAGGGTTGAAGTGGAGGGGAGAGGCAGGGAGGGAAGCAGAGAAAATATAGAGCGCAATAAGAATCAATTTAAAAAAAGAAGAAAAAAAGAAAGTGGGACTCTGCCCTGCAAGTCTCAGCTACCTTGAGGCTGCTTCACATTGTGAAGTGTGGGGATCCTGAAGTCCCCAGGACAGCAACCACATGCCCTTTCTGGTCTTTCTCCTTGCTAAGAACTCCTACGAGGATGACTCCAGTAGTAGACCTGGCTGGCAATCTCCAGTTTCTTTCTTTGCTTTTGGCCTTCTCATAAACATGTTGGTGAGAGGTTCTGGCTGTCATCATTTATAAACTCAATGACAAAACAAACTGAGCATGGTGAGATGAGAAACCATGGGACATTAGGGTCACCACCCCAACCACAGGCTGCCGTCCTTACTGATGTCTCAGGTGTGACATTCCAATTCCTTATTTATCTACATAAAAGACAAAGTCTTTTATGGAATCCTTAGTTGTGAACCAAGGTCTCAGTGGTATTCTGAACACAGGTGTTGCCCCTCTTAACTTCAGGTCCTTATTTTCAGGTTTTGTATTTGAAATTCAGATGCAGCAGGAAATCATTTCTCCAGTTACAGAACCACATAGGTCCCTTATGTGCAGAAAAGGTCTTTTCACAACAAACATTTGTGCCTCCTTAAAAGTAAGCTAATCACAAACAGAACTGTAGTTAGACTTTTGCCATTCAATAGAAGTAATTAATTACTACAGAATAATGGTTGAGAACTTTAAATCATGCCAACTGAACTGTAGCATTCCAACTCTGTTATTTGTCAGATGTTTTAACTTTGTAGTAGCTGTCTAACCTTGCTAAGCAGTAACTCACTTATCTGAAATTTGAAAAGTATGCTAATCTGATGTGGGATGCCCCTTTGTATGCTGTGAGTATGTTTTATTAACATTAGTTAATAAAGAAGTTCCTTTGGCCTATGGCAGGACAGAATATTGCAAAGCAGAAAATCCAAAAAAAAAAAAAAAAGATACAGGAAGAAAAAGGTGGAGTCAAGGAGACGGTACAGCTGCTAGAGAAGAAAGATGTAAGGTAACAAGTCACGAGCCTCACAGTTAAAATATAGAATAATAGAAATAGGTTAATTTTAGCTGTAAAAGTTAGTTAATAATAAGCCTGAGCTACTAGGCCAAACAGTAAGTAATTAATATTAAGCCTTGGAGTGGTTATTTGGGAACTGGCAGGCAGGAGAGAAACGTCCAGTTACAAATTGTATTATGATTGAGAGGGGAAATGTTTTTAAAGTATTTTTGAAGATATCTATGGCAATCAAAATGTTCACTAATGACATGATGATGGAAGATTATCTATGTTGTTTTTAACATGAGACACTTTTCCATGAACTAAGTTTGTCCTCACTTCCTGTTAGTGGGTCTTCAGATGGGAGTGGATTGTAACAAGCCATTTACTATTCAATCTCATCCTCTTAGGAACACAATGGAAGAGAGGCACAGACTGTCTCAAGGTTGTTGGCGTCAGAAGCTTAGGAGAAAGCTATAAGCTGGTGGGTTCTTCAGCAGCCAGAGAGAGCTAGAATGGGACTAGGCATGACAAAGACAAGCTAAAACTCTTCAGCTAAAATTGTGGATGCTGTTGTTTGATTCTCCTAGGGTCTTGTGTACATTTAGAGTCAACACACACACACACACACACACACACACACACACACACACACACCACACTCAGTCAATATAGGTCAATAAAGGGAGTACCTTAGAAGCCAACAGCCCAGGATCTGGGCCACCTCCCAATCTCTTAAATTCTGTTGCTTTTCAAGAAATTAAGAATAAACATCTTTCCATCCAAGATGCCAGGCTATCGTGCTGTATCTTTGTAGCACTCTTGGGCAACGAGAAGGAAAGCAAAACAAAACAGCAAAAAACCCAAGAATTCTTATTTATAAACCTAGGAGTATTGTTGTCTAATCCACTGCTCTTATCCTTTTAGAAGCCTCAGAAATCTCTGAAACAAGTTAAAAGTTAAGAACCACTCTTCTCCTGCAAATAGCCTACAAAAATTCTGTACCTTGCTTATAATGTTAGATTCTTTGAGAAAGTCCTGGAAATCAGTTGATGCACATGCTACAGATTCACAGACTTGTGAATTATCATCCATAATTTCTTCTTTCTTAGTGCCCACTGTCATTTATCAGACTTTTTAAAAGTGTGAAGTATAACAAATTATGTTTTAGTTGCCTTTCATGAAGGCTGAGCTTTTTAAACCTTCTCCAGTTTTGAGTTTGCTTTCTCAGGAGCTATGTACTGTTTGGATTTTTTCCCTTCCTCCTCCTCCTCCTCCTCCTCCTTCTTTTTCTTTGTATTTTTCTCTAGTTGCAGAAGTTTATCAATAGGATCCTTTGGTGGTCTACCATAGAGTTGTCCATGCTCATTATCCTAAGATAGTAAATGACCAAGATAGAAAGTCAATGTCTAAAGCTCTCTCACTCCTGAAGGCAGCTTCTCAGTGATGACTTTGTATGTCATCTGCTGTAATATTGGAGATGCTCTTTCTACTAAATTCCTTTGCTTAAAAACAACAGTGAAGCTGGAAGGTGGGTGACTTTTGGCTTTAATCCCAGCACTTGGGAGGCAGAGGCAGGCAGATCTTCGAGTTTGAGGCCAGGCTGCTCTACAGGGCAAGTTCCGTGACAGCCAAGGCTACACAGAGAGACCCTGATTTGAAAAACCCAAACCCACTGAACAAATAAAAACAATGGCAGATAGATAAAAGTACCCCAAATCCCATACCCCTATGTCCCCCTTTATCACACTGCAGCAAGTAGGTGTATTCAAGAATTTGCTATATTAACCCTGACAAAATGGGTCAACAGTTGCTGCTATTTCATGCCAGGCACACTCCTCAAGGTATATTCAACTGTATTACCTTGTTCAAACCTCATAGCAGCCTATAAAGCGAGTACTACTCCCCTCCATATACTATAGCTGATGAAATAGAAACAAAGGCTAGCACTTTAGAGAACGAAGCAGAAGGGGACAGAAGAGGGTGTTCCTACTTTCTTCATATTACTAAATTTAGTCCTCATATATTATGAAGAAACTGAACTTTCTTACAAAGACTGACCTGGGTGGATTGTTTTAATGTGCATCCAATAGAGCCGGCAGCATATGAAGTTTATACCCTACATACTGATAGTAGGTGTTAAGTGCTAAATGAACAGTGGAACGCAAGTCAGCTGCCCTTGTCCTGGCAGCCCCCTCCTGACCGCCTAATCAGGTCTTGCAGTACATATAGAGGATTGCAACCCCCCCAAATTAGGACAGGGTCACCTTACAGTAAGCTCACAGGAAAATGAATGCGTTCAATGTAAAACGCTGCTTTTATTCTGCCTAACCCACTATGCATCATGGAGTAGCAACACAGAAAAGTATGGATTCCTCATGCAGTCATCATGTGTTGGGTGGGCCATTCGTTCTATTAAAAGAAATAGCATTTTCTTACTGCTGTAAAGTGTAAAGGATCTTAAACTGAATCCATGTGGATTTTAAGTACAGTGAATTTGAACCATGGGAGTCAAGAGATGTGCTCATCCCAATGATGACTTTGCCAAATTACTCCCAGATCATTTGAATTGTATTCTTATGTCAGTTTCCATCTCCCTCCACAGTTTGTTATTTGCTAAATGGCTTGCCTAGCTTTCCCCAAATTCTCAGATTGATTGGATATGTGTGCGAAGAAAAAGCAGAGTTATGTCAGGACGCCTATATTTAGGTCCTTGGCCTATTACTTTTGTTGTAATTCCCAGGTTTTCCTACAATCCAGAACCTGGCTCTAAGGGACACGACCAAAAAGAAGTCACCCGTGTTTCAGTGGGTACTTTGAAATAGACCTAGCTCTCTGCTGGGTTAATTTAGTTTTCCTAGTAGGGTAGAAGAGGTGTTTTCCTCTGAAAGATACATGGTAACACACTGGTGTTTGTGTGGCTGATGTGAAGTAGGGGACATTTTCTTCTTTGGGGGCCTGTGAAATGAAAGCACAGCATTCAAATTCTTCGGTTTCAGGTAGAAACTTTCTAGAAGGAGCTTGCATAGACAGCCCCTGATACTCATAAAAATGTGATTGTCAACCTTTCTCCTGAAGCACTGTTCTTTAGGGCACACTGAAATTTTCTGCTGGGAAGGAGCGATAAAATGGATTCGCTCACCAAGGGTTCTGCATAAGAAGAGAGCCTGGGAGTGACAGGTACTTCTAAAAACTATTTGGAAATTGTGTCCGCCTGGATTTATTTTCATTTATCAAATATTATTTTGCTACCGTACCTAAGGTGGTGTAACTAATGTCTCCAATTGCACTTCCACACACCCTGGACCTGTGCCCGGCAGCCCTGTTGGAGAAGGGCGTCAAATGACATCGGCAAGGCTGCTCTTTAATAGCCGGCGTGATTTTATTAAGGAAAATTTGTATTGCCCTTTTTCCCTCTCAAACGTGCCAAATGGACAGATTTTGATTTTTCTTGGCTGAGGGAATTAAAGACCAGGGAAGTGGCTTTGCTCCCCCTCTGGCATTTCCACCACAAGTTAGGAGGCGCCTGCTGAATCCAATCACTTGGAGCAGTTAAAATTTCAGGTTTGAATTTCATCCATCTGAGCAATGCGCAAAGCCGGAGCCCTGGTGACAGTATCGGAGTGTGGGCTGCTGTCAGTTACATGTTTTTCTGTTGCTACTCAGAGCTGGCCCAGGTGTGCTCCCCGCAGGTAAGACAGGAGGCCCTGTGGAATGCCACATCTCTTTGTTGCATATCTTGTTAGCTAAGCTGCCATGAAAGTTGTCAGCAAGGAGATTGGAGGTGTGGACTGTGGAGGGACACACAGAGTGTAATCCAATTAAAACTTCACTGGCTTTTCTACATTCCTGATATCCTGGCTCCAACTACGAAGGCTCTATTCAGCATGGGGGCATCGAGAGAGTAAGACAAGAAAACTGTCTTAACTGCTGGTGTTGCAACAATGCACAATACAAAACATGAGACAAAAGAGAAAGGATTTGCGGGATGGAGATGAAAGGGCTCCCTTTTAACTCTGCCCTCTGCGGCCTTTCGCATATGCAAGCCAGGCAGGAAGGCACCTATGAAACGTGTTTTTCAGCAGACTTCTGACATCTACAAAGGGTTTTGTTGATCTCAGAATGACGCTTCTATTGTGGGCTAGATGAAGCAGTGTACTGCAGTCAGGGTGCCTCCGAATTAAAGCAAGCAAAGTGCTCAGATTGAAACCTACTCTATCACATTGACATATATTGACACAGATGCTGCATTTTAGTGCTGAATCTGTTGTTTTTCTTTGCCCATAATGGAAGACAAGCCGCGCACACTCAGTTGACAATGAAATCCACAGGAGCAGCAGACTGGAGGAAGCAACCTCAGAAACACGCAAATGTCTCCCGAAAGGACTGCACTGAGCACATGCAGGGCTCTTCTGCTTCAGGGTGGCTGGAGGTAGGTCAAGGGGCTTAAGACCATGGGGCGCAATACAGGTGGGGACAAAAGAGAAAGTCTCACTTTGATGAAAGCCAGTGACTTAAGTCTTCAAAGACTGTTTCTATTTTTCCTTTTATAGAATAAATTCACATTATGAGCTATGGCGACTTTCAGAAAATACGATTTCATGTCCTTCCAAAAGCAGTTTCATGACTTGAAAAGACATTTCTAAAAAATGTAGTTTTAAGGGAGAAAGCTGAATAATGTGTCTGTGTTTTTAAACTTCTAATTATGCATATTTGGTATTTGGAGGAGGGTGCATAGGCATATGAGTTCAGGTGATTTCAGAAGCCAATGAGGTCATCAGCCCCTGGGGAGCTGGAGTTACAGGTGTGAGCTGCCTGCCTGAGATGGGAGCAGAAACTGAAACTCAAACGCTCTGCAAGAGCAGTAAGTGCTTGCTGAGCCGTCCCTCTAGCTGGTGGAGTTTTGGTTTTAAAAATCGCACACACACACACACACACACACACCACAATGGGCATATTTATCCTTTCCTGATATAAATTCATTTCATATGGCTGTCCTTATACAATAAAGAAGATGAACTGTTGGTAATATTCTGCTGAAATTGTTTTACTAGCACATTCTCATATAACTTTAAGCCTTGAAATTTGTATTTGTGAAAGAAAATGAGTTGTGTTTACACTGAAGTAAATTTGGCAGTTTTTTCAGGGTATTTGCGTTTCTTAAAGATCATGAGGAAGATAGAGCTGCCTTGCCTTGTGGAGGGATTGTGGGCCACACAAAATGTGACAGCATCCTGGAAGATTTTATCTTTACTGGCTACTGTGAATTAGTGCTTCCTTATTGAACTAATAATGTCTATTTTGTTTATTCCTAACTATTCATATGATTATTCCTTTCTATTATTATTTTGTTATTATTATTCCAACCTACAGAGCCCTATTTGTGCTGCCCACATGTGCATGGGTCACCCACTGGAGCACAGGCAATATCAGTGTCTCTGATCCCCAAATAAAAGTCACTTTCCTTCCTCTAAAGCCATCAGCTGCCTCTAGAACCTCAGCAAAGGGAGTAGTCCCTCCTCCGATCCATACTGTTTTTTTTATGTGGCTTGATCTTATGCAGGTCTTGCGTAAGTAACTATAGATGCTCTGAATGCCTGCGTGCAGTAGCCATGTCATGTCCATAAGATAGCACTTTGCAGCACTCTCCGCTGTACTCTGCCTCTTACATTCTCTCTCAACTTCCTCGGTGCTCCATGAACCTTCAGGGAGGGCGGGGTACAGCTGGCATCGATGTCCCACTTACAGCTGAGCACTCCAGTCAGCATGCTTGGTGGTTTTTACATCAACGTGATACAAGCTAAGGTCCTATTGGAGGTAGCAATCTTTTTTGTATGTATGTATGTTTTTTGAGACAGGGTTTCACTGTGCAGCAGCCTGACTGTTCTGGCAGTAGCTCTGTAGACCAGGCTAGCCCCGAACTCACAGAGATACACCTTCCCCTACCTTGAGTGCTGGGGTTAAAGGTGTGCGCCACCACTGCTGGTGTAAATAGGGAGTTTAACTGAGAAATAACTACCTCAGTTTGACTTTGGGGCAAGTCTGCGGGCTCTTTTCTTTATTGGTAAATGATGCAGGAAAGCCCAGCTCATTGTGGGTGGTGCCACCCCTGGACTTGCAATCTTAGGTGCTAAAAAAAGCAGGCTGAGCAAGCCATTAGGGGCAAGCCAGGAAGCAATATTTCTCCATGGCTTCTGCTTTGTTTCCTGTCTCCAGCTTCCAGTCTTAAGTTCCTGCCCTGACTTCTTTCAACAATGAACTGTCATGTAGAACCATAAGCTGAAATAAACTCTTTTCTCCTCAAACTGACTTTGGTCATAATGTTTTAGCACAGGAGTGGAAAACCCTAAGCCAGTTAGTTATTCTCAGCACGTTGAACAGCTATGTGTCTCTATATTAACTACTACCTGCTACAATAAGCAGCTGCTTTGGCCAAAGTTGAGAGGCACACGAATGTATATATAGTATAATAATAAATATTTAGAAGGCAGTTTGACTGCATGGCTAGCAGTCAAAATAATAGTGTGTCTGTTCCCTCAGGGTCCATGATTTACTTCATCATGATTTTTGGTGATGAGTCCCCACCTCAGATCCAATCTAGAGAACAAGTTAGCTACCCCCACTTAAACGTTTCTTTTTTTTTATTAATTTTTATTGAGCTCTACATTTTTCTCTGCTCCCCTCCCTACCTCTCCCCTCCCCTTCTATCCTCCTCCAAGGTCCCCATGCTCCCAATTTACTCAGGAGATCTTGTCTTCTTCCACTTCCCCTGTAGATAAGATCTATATGTAAATCTCTCTTAGCATCCTCATTGTTGTCGAGGTTCTCTGGGAGTGTAATTTGTAGGCTGGTTTTCTTTGCTTTATGTTTAAAAACCACTTATGAGTGAGTACAAGATTTGTTTGACTAAATTGCTGTTAAAATTTTTATTCAGCTGGAAGAAATGCCTTGTGTGTATGAGAAAAGTAGGTTTCTGATGAGATGTATATTTGTCTTGCAGAGCTTTAAGAGGCCTATTTGATCATCTGAATTCTTCTATGCTCCATTTCTGTACAAAAGAATTAAATGCCATTTTTCATTGGGTGAATGCAATGTGCATGGAAGTCTTGAAACCTATCTAGGGATCAATTAATCGATTGTCTAATGATTATGCCAGTATTTTTGCTGTAATTACCTGAGATCTTATCCGGGTCATCAGAAAGATATCCGAGTTCTCAGCTTAAGAACAGGGTGCGGGGTGGGGTTTTTAAGAAGTGTTACCAAGTGAAGATTGCCAACTTCTAAATCATCATGTCCATCTGCCTATTGGGAATCTAGAATCTTCTTGTGTAATTTTTTCTCAATTCCTGTTTCTCTCCTTCCTTCCTTCCTTCCTTCCTTCCTTCCTTCCTTCCTTCCTTCCTTCCTTCCTTTTATTGAGGGGGCAGGAATGAACAGCTTTGAGAGAAGGCATTTGAACTCTACCGGGAGTGATTCCATAATCAAGCTATAAGTGAATGTGTGCAGCAGCCTGACTCCTGTGGGTCAACTGAGAAGGTCTCAGAGAGAGTCTCAGGAATAGTAAGTATTCATGTGAGACACTGAAATAGAACACAACCTGAATCTCTCTCTCTCTCTCTCTCTCTCTCTCTGTCACACACACACACACACACACACACACACATACACACACACCATCCCATGCACAAAGAAATGGCTCTCTGTTTCTATAATGCCATCATTCTGACTAGTCTGGGTCCTTCAAAACCTGAGTGTGGACTAAGAGTTGGGAATTTTAGAGGCCTCGTAGTGTCTCAAAAGGGGCTAAAATAGAGTCCTTAGGGCAATTTTTTTCTACTAAGATAACATGTATTTTTGTCATTATATTTAACCTGAATCCACAGCAGTGTATTTCATTATCACATTTTCTACATTGTGTTCTCATCTCACTCCTCCAGTACCTTCTCTTGCCCCCATTCTGCCTCTTCTTGGTTCATTTCCTCCACCTAAACAGACTTCTCTCTGCTGCCATGTAACATGTATACACATATGTAAATGGATATAATTAAATTTAGATACCATATGGACCTTTTTGTCCTCTCTCTTTTATCTTCTCTTGTTAATATTCCTACTCTCATCTCCTTCCTCCTGGTGAATAGTATATAATCCCTATCTTTATGCGTGTGTTCGTGTATGTGTGCGTGCTTGTGTGTGTTTGCATATGTGTTTATATATGCTTTCTTACATTCAGATTCTGCATAGGAAAAATTTTAAATCTCTACCCCTTGACCATATCTCTGACTCATTAAATCAGTACCAACAGAGCAGGTTATAAACATTTATAAAGCAGTCATTATTGGTGATCACTCACTTTAACACCCCCACACTACAGCTTCCACAACAAGAGTCTTCATTTTTGTTTTCATTTTTGTTTGGTTTGCATTAGTTTTTGGTTTTTCTTCTAGGTATGGTTTTGTTTTTGGTAGGAGGTTGCAAGAGCATAGAGCAGATGTAAGGATACAGGGAGATAAATGAAATCGGAATGCGTGCTGTGAAATCAACGAAGAATCAATAAAAGTAAAAATAAATAAATAAATAAATAAATAAAAAGAAAGTAGCTTTTTAAAAGATTCGTCCATATTGTCATAAGTATCATTTGCTTATTTTCATCCTCTGTAGCAGCTCAGTATATAAGTAATCAAAACTTATTTACTTAATCCACTTGTTTGGAATCTTCTCCAGCTTTGAATTTTATTAACAATAGTGTTGAGACTATTTTTACATACAAATTCTGATACATTTTAACATGGGCTGCATTGTTCGGGAGCTTTCTTAAAGCACTAATGGCTGGACCTCCTCCCAAGAGGTTTGGATTTGTTGACATCGAGGAATTTATATTTCTTAAATAAACTTCCAGGAGATACTGATGCTTACTGGTCTGAGAGATATCCTTTGAGAATGGCAGGTCTGACCCTTGGTACTGAGCCTTCACCTAAGAGGCTGCAGCAGTGTGAATTTTCAGGGTTTATTCTAGATCTACAATATTAGAAGTTTAATTCTAAGAAGTTCCTTCTGATTTGGGTGTGCATTAAAGTTTGAGAAAAAATGCTGTAAGTTGTAAGAAACCTGAAAGAGAATTTTTGAGGTTAAAGAATGGAAATATCGTTAAGATTTCAAGATAATATTGACTTGATTTTATAGTAGATTTATAATTTACACTGCCATTGCCAGAAATTGAAAGTTATGACTAACTCTCTTTTAGATAAAGAAAAATAGCTATCTTTTAATCTTGGTATATATTCCAAACTTATTTCTAATTTAACACCCTCCAAATTTCTTCTAATTACCTTAAATGAGTACAGGAGTTAATCAGATAGTGTAAGTTTTTTACTTTTAAATTTCCCCTTTTAAATGTGTAGAGAAAACTACAAGCTCTGCAGAGAGTTAAGGAAAAAATAATCATTGAGGATTGAAAACTGAGATTGAAACCTATTATTTTGTACAGTCGCTAGCTAATTAAGCGATGTGATCTTAACTTTTTTCTATTTGCATAAATTATTTATACTGAGAATAAATTGGGTTAACAATTGCATATTAGGTTCAACAAATACCTTGTTGACATGTGTGCTCATATAAAAAACTTCCTTAATAATATATGTTCTTTTTTTAATGTATGAAAAGACTGGTGGAGCAAGCCCAACTTTCTGTTTTCTCTTTGTTATTCTTGTAAATATTCAGTTTAAAATCTATGAAAATATCAGCTGGGTAGCACATAAAATAGGCAAAATCATTTAACATTACAAAGGAAGTATAAGCAGTAAGAAAACACAACAAAACTACCACTAATATTGCTATACAATTTTAGATGTACCTTAAACTATATTTCATGCAAGAAAGACACAAAATCTAGTTTTGAAATATTTTATGTATTTAAATACAAAGATTTAACATTCCACTTAATGTCTTTTTAATTGTACTAATATTATGGTGGTTTGAGCCTACTTAAGGATAATTAAGCATAGAACAATAGCTTTAAAAGTGTAGCTCCTTTTATAATATCATCACTTATACTAAATGCACTATAAATTGAAATAGCAATAAAACTGGAGACAAAAATAAGCTTGCAAGGAAAGTCTGTAATAGCTTAACATAATGATGTCATTACACATTATAGATACAAATGCTAAGCTTCGCTAATAAGGGTGCTCTGATAATTTCATTTATTTTCTCATTCAAGTGCTATTACTTTACCACTGATACCTTACTGCAGTCAAAAGTCTAATCAATTAGAACTCGCTCATTGGTCTCCATTAAACAGGAGTTTTCTTACTTCTTTGTTTGTATATTGGCTCCTTCAAGACCAAAAGTTTTCCCTGACCAAAGTGAGTGAACAATTACCTGATTGGTCATCACCATGACAACTTGGAGCCACCTTGATCACCAAACCTATGTTTCTGGCAATTCCTAAAGATTTGCTAAGTTACAATGTAACAAGACTGATTCTACAGACCCACATACCTCCCCATCAGATTCTACAGTCAGTAAGTCATCCCATGATTCTCTATCTTTCAGTGATTATCCAGAATGAACACTCACTTTGCTTTGCCCTGAGTCTTTCAGCTTTCCAGGTCATCATCAAAGATCATTACACATTTGATTGCAAATGCCCGTCAAATCTCTATGTCTTACCCATTGGTGAATATAGGGACAGAAATAGTTCCAGCACTGCTGACTTGTGTGTAGTTAGTTATCTGCAAGAGGGCTGCAGTTGTTAGCAGCATTTGGATTAAGACTCCTATATATTGTAAATGGATTCATTTTGCAAAGGACTCTGGAATTTCCCAAGCACCCTGCCAGCAGTCAATTCTTATGTGATATTATATGAAGAGCTGCCCAAGTCTGTGCACCCTCAAATTTATCTTTCACCAGCCTCCTAAACTGATGAAAGTTTCACCATGGAAAACACTTATTACTACAGGTAAGGCACCACTTCCAGAAGTTCTAATAAAATAAAAACAACCATAAAACAAAGCATCAGTATGAGTGAGATTTTTAATTAAAAGATTCTGCTTAATTAAATGATGCATTAAGTGATCTTGGGGTAATCAGTCACAATTGGTACGTCAGTGCAATCCCTACACCTAATGCTCAGGGAACAACATGGAAGGGGTGAAAAGATTATAACATCCAGAGAAACAAACCTCTGCTACAAGATAGTGTCTTCTAGACCTGACAGGGACGCTGCACCCATGAAACCACAACAATATGGTCACTTAAACAAGACCTGAATAATGACAATTTCAGTTGACATACCAGTGGGAATGGAAGAAACCTGACAATGCTTTACACTTAAATGAAGAGCTATAGCTAGTCAATGGCTGCTAAGGAAAAGGGAACCAGTTTTCTCCAAGGCTGAGACCCCAGACAGGTTATCTAATGCCAAGTGGTCAACCCTAAACACATGTTGGCATAAAAAAAAAAACACTAAATGGGCTTAGTAGATTTGGGGAGGATTTGGTGTGTGTGTGTGTGTGCATGCACATGTGTACGTAGCAATATTAATTATAAAAGAAGTCACGAACATGAGAGGAAGTGTGGGAGGCACAGGGAGAGTTGGGAGAGAGAGAAATAAAAATGATGTTTTCCAAAAATTATTACAAGATTTAATTTGACACTAAGACCTATCTACTCTGCATGTATTATCTTTTTGGGAACCTAGTCGATTTGGATGCACACCTTCCTAGGACGGGATGGAGGGGGGAAGGCCTTGGACTTCCCACAGGGCTGGGCACCATGCCCTCTTTTAAGGAAGCAGCGGGAGGTGGGGGGGAGTGGGAGGGGACTAGGAGAAGGGGAGGAAATGCAACTCTTTTTTTTAATGGAAAAATAAAATAAAATAAATAAATAAATAAAAAGAAAAAAAGATTTAATTTGAATTTTAAAATTGCTTGTATGTGTGAGGGTCTGTGCACAATAATGCAGGGGCCCAAAGAGGTTTGAAGCCTTGCTCCCCCGGAGCTGACTTTACAGGCAGCTGTGAGCTACTCAGTATACTGCTGGGAACAGAACTCAGATATTAAGAATAATGCGTACTGTTAATTCCTGGGCCATTTCTCCAACTATGTGGCACTTGAGAGGCGAAGACACATACTGTATGTAAACTATCTTCTCTTAAATGCTACACTTCTTTAATGTTCATGCTTATGCAACCATATTATTCCTTTTCCTACTAAACATTAGTTGCACATACATTTATTCTACAGTAGACTGAAACACAAAATGAAAGCTCTAGTGGGAGTAAGAATCTATAACTATGGGGAGAAATATTAATGAGCTTTCTTGTTGTGGCTTGCAGTTGCATCATCATCTCCTATGTGTCTACTCATGCTAAGCCTCAACCTGGTAATGCCATTTTCTCCTCTATTTTGAATGCATCAGTTTCTCCCCAATTAGCCCCAATGAGACCCAATGGCTGGGATGCAGAAACAAGCACCTGACCTACTATGGCCCACCTGTGCTCTCCTTGTAAGATCATTCTGTTCCTAACGGCACTCACTTAGAGTGGAACAGTGACTTTCCCCAGACAGCTCGTTCCCATTAGGTGTGTAGTAAGACCTGTCACGGAGCCAGGTCTATCAACCTAGTGTCTGGTATCAGCTGTGATGTTCCATGCCCTCTTCTATTGCCTCAATAAGGCTCTTGTTTTAAGATCCATATGGTGGAGACGTCAAGAGTTGAACGCCCGCTTGAATGTGATCATGGAACTAGCTAGCAGAAACACACAATGAGACACAAAACAGTTTTGATAGGAAGAAGAAATGAGTCTGCAGGAAACGCCGTTTTCTATACCAGTTTCAAGTATAGGGAGGTTACTGAAAATCATCAAAAAACACAGAGGTGTGTGAATATCATTCAAAACGCATAGGTGCGTGTGAGAGCCCTGAGAGGGGACATGGGGTCAAGAGGAAGCGAGCATTGGAGCTGCTTCCCACTCAGCCCAACCCCATCATCCAATCACAGTTCTACATGTAAGAGCACATTTACCAGGGCAAGATGAGGTGCCCTAAGAGCAAGGCGGGAGAATTATTAGTGGCGATTATGGCTTGTGTGTCACCTGACAGCTCCCCAGAGGTTCAGAAAATCTTCCCGAATCCAGAATCAGCACATGGAAGCCTTCCCTAAACACAAAACAGCAACACTCCACAGAACAGTTTATTATGCTCCCCACCCTTTCCAAAACGGGGACTCTGCCACCCCACCCCCAATCCAGAGAACCCGTATCTCCTCCAAGATTGCATCTGCACAGATTTTGTAGTCTTAGAATCTTTAATCTTGCTCCTGTTTGAGCATGTGCGGGAGTGCGTGCATGAGTGAGGAGGAGAGAAGACGATTTGACTCCGTAAAAGTTCTGAATCATGTTGTATATCATTACATTTCAAATACCTGTCAGTGTTACTCACACTAAACACCATTTACTGCCCAATAAGTGGCACTCCTGGGCTCCTGGTAACCAACAGACACTGATCTACTATTATTAACACCAATTATTATCTACAGACTCATTTGTGTAACAAGTGTGATATGAAAATGCTTTAATGTGTAAAAATATGGAGAAAAGATAGACTCCTGAATGAGAAATTTTAAACAATAAGAAATAGCAGATCAAGAGATATCAATCCATAGCTTTTACAAACCTTTGTTTGTTACTCAATATTGTAGTCCAAAATTTACATATAATTCATTCTGCCTCTAAAAGATGAAGAAATTCGATGCTAAATTTAGTAAAGTTCAAAAGGTAAATACTGTATGTAACATTAGCTGAAATGATGACTGATAACCAGATAACATATGGTGTGGTCATATTTGAGGGCTAAGTACAGTGAAAATAAATAATGTAATTTTTGAAATATGATACAGGGGATCTATACTGGCCTCATGCAGACCAGATTGTAACGACACAAATGAAAACTTGTACTGCTTTCTTGGTATCATTTGCGAGGAGATGATGTAGCATGTTACTTGCCCACAGCAGAATAGCTACCTTTATGAGTTTATGGGCATCTCATGAAGAACATTGGCCTACTTTCCCATTTGTTAGGGAGGTTCATGATATATAACCTTGGGTATAAGTTCTCCTGACTTGGTGTGCATATGATTCTGAGTGTATCTGGGAGCATGTCCACTTCAGATGTACCTAAGTGGGACTGTCACTGTGCAGTTGGTAGCCATGGTAAGAGCTCAGTCACAACATCAGTCATTACAGCTGGATGTTATCAATGGTACTTCACTTTTTATTAAGATAAAGTAGAGTATGTCAGGATGCACTAAAGAATCAAGAAAAGGCTCTGGAAAGAAAGTATTTAGCACAGTTTGGGGACAGGGTATATGAGGAAAATAGGCTTACATGTTATATACTCAAAACCAAAGGTAATGTCTGTGGAGATACCCTAGCTAGTCCTTATATGGTGGCTTGTTTCATGAAGAGATCAGGAAATCTTATATGGCACCTGGACATGTGCTCTCAACATCCACCGAGCCCCACCCACACCTCTCTGGCTGTCATGTTTACCAGCTGTGAGTGTTCTCTGTGGAGTAGATTGCTTAACTTGTCTTTAGTAGTTAGTGAACTCTCTCTCAGGCAGTCACTGTAGGGACCTAAACCCTCTCCGCTTTAGTACCAGATCATAATGAGGTGGATTAAGAGTTGGAGACCTGACTACTTACAAAAGCCTTTAAATGGATTAGAACGTGTTGTTTCCCTGTGCAGAAAGCTTAGGTCACTTTAAACAGAATGTAACCATGATGCCAGGGACTTAGCAGTCTTTCATTTCTGATCTGAAAGCACGCTATGAGCACAGGCTTATCGCCATTTAGTAAAAATGGAAAGGGTGGAGCACAATTAGAGTAAAATGGAAGCTGAATTTTTGCAGCTCTCTTACAGGTAATTTATACTTAGCATAGCTGCTTGCGCAATTCAAGTAAGAAGGGATACGTGGGCAAAGGAAAGGAGTTTGGAAAGTGGGGTAGCTACATGAGTTTTCCAGCCGAAGCAAATTTACATGGTAATCACTTAATAGTAATATTTTTGCCTATGTGTGCAAAGGCCAAAACTTTATTAGGTTTTTCTATGTATTGCATAGATTCATATAAATATAATTGCTGAGCTGTCCCACCCAGGGAGCAATTATTGAATCCTAACACAATAATAATACATAAGTTCAGATAGACTCCAAAAGTAAGTGTACAGAGTAAAACTGGCAGCCATTATTTAATTGTTGCTTCCAATTATATTTTTACTTTTGTGTGGATGTTTTGTCTGTATGCATATCTGTTCACCACTTGAATGCAGTGCCAGCACAGACAAGGAGATGTTGTGGGATCCCCCGGAGCTAAAGTTATAGACAGTTGTGAGTCACCATGTGGGTGCTGGGAATTGACTCGCCACCCTCTGCAAGAGCAGCCAGTTGTACCTGCTTGTACCTGCTGAGCCACCTCTCACTGAGAGGGTCAGAGACTCCTGTTATTTTTTTGTAAGAAGCTACATGATAAACACATTCATTTTATACATGTTTGCTGAGGCCCTAGTATATATGAAACACTGTTAAAAACTGCGGGTATACAAGTAGTAGAACAAAAGTAAAGAATTTGAGAAAGTGGAAGTCCAAGTCATGTTCGGGGAATATGTTAGTGTTTAGAAGGCGAGCACAGGAGGAAGAGCAAGAAAGGAGCTGGAGAAAGGGGCTCCAATGAGGTAAAGCAGCACCATGAATCATCAGGAGTCTCACAGGCGAATGATAATGGAAGACCCCAAAGCAGGAGAGGTAGTAATTAATTAGACAGCTGCTGGGAAAGAGAAAAATAAAAGAGAAAAAGCCATTAGCTCAGTCTCAGAGGAAAGCATGAATTCTGAATGTTCTGAAAAGGAAGAAGGAGGCTGGAGAGTGGGCATGGTCACCATAGCAAAAGCATTCTAATTAGGCTTTGCAGTGAATGAAAAAGAAAGAAATGGGGGTAGTTCAGCTCTCTGGATGTCCAGAGAGTTTTTTTTTTTTAAGTAAGCTGGTGATATAATATCAAACATGTTTGATGATTAATAGATAAGGAGAAAGTCATGACAATTGCTGGAAGGAAAGTCCTAAGACTCTGAAATGAGGCCAGTCCTAAACTGGCAAGCCATCCAGCTTTGATGGATGCAGGCATACCTCATGTGTAGAAACCAAGAGTCAGCATGTGGGAACAAACATAGACAGATTGCTGACTTCAAAAGGAGGAAGATGGGAGATTTGTTGGCTTTCTTTTGAATGAACTTTGAAGAAATATTTTTATTTAAAAGTTGTGGCATAGAGTTTATGAGTACTGAAGAAAGAGTGGCATGAAAACCTAGAAACATGGACTTATACTCTCTTGCTTGTATCCAGCAATACTCAGTTACATGAAATGACTTTAAATATGAACAAGGGTCCTAATTAGCTACGCGACTAAGTGGAATCAGAAAAAAAATTGTCGTGTTGTAGAATATTATTTTAAAGTATGCTACTTTTGTTTATGCTCTGGAACATTTGTTTAGTGATGGAAAGATATGTTTGATTACATAAAATTCACCTGTGGTTCAGAGATTGAGTCAGCAACTAGCTGGCAGGAAGTTGTAGGGAAGAGCCATGTGGAGAAGAGCCTATAAGGAGGGGTAGGAAAAATCATGAGGACTTCTTGGAAGACATGGGGAGGTGAGCTGCTTGCTATTCAGCCTCTCTGGGAAGCATGGTTCTACCTCAACTTTGAATCTTGAGTTCTTTAGTGGGACAGAGATTTAGGTAAATTCTCTTAGTAGCTTTGAAAGAGTAGGTGCCTGACGGAGCAGAATTTCCTCAGGTTGGTGATAGTGGTGGAGTTGCAGTTCCTAACTAGTTCCTAATCATAGTTTAAAAGGTAGAAACCATTTTTTTAAAAAGGACAACATAAAAGGGAGAAATTAACAGCACAGAGGGATTAAATGTTTAAAAGTAATCAATTTCTGTGGTCATAGAATAGAATACTAAAAATAAGATCATATTAGTGATGTCACCATCACTGTCAACCGGGGAAAAAAAGGGATGAAGAAAAAAGACATGTAAGGTATCACAAGAAAGAGAATGACATCTCTGAGGAGGCCATAGAATTGGTGACATACATTTTGAGTAGGTCTACAAATGGATTTTTGAAGATCTAGGCTTACAATAGTAGCCTCTGCAAGACAGAAGCTTGTTTCTATCCTCTCATAACAGCTTCAATACAAGGAGGAAGTCCAGGGAGGGATATTGCTGTGACCTGTGTCACAGACACTGAGAGGGTCAGAGACTCCAGACTCTTTCCCTAGCCCTTTTAAGTTGCCCCCCCCATTAACAGGTTCAGAGCTGGATTATCATTTTCATATGCAGGAGGATTGTTAGGAATAAGCTGCTTTTTAGTCATATCACTTCTGTTCACATCCTTTGACCACAAGGTCACATGAGTCACATGGGGACTCCTAATATGGTCGCACTTCACACTTAGAATTTATTGCAAATTGGCCTAGTCATTCCTCAAAGGAGTACAATGTCATGAGCCATGGTGATCTCTTCTCCTACAAACAGTAGGAGTACAGTAGTTTAAAAATAGTCTACAAGAATAATGAGAGTTGCTTTTCTTAGTCTGTTTCCTGCTACTCATTACCACTGGTTGGGTAAACTATATAGAAAAGAGATTTATTTCATCATGGCTCTTCTCTAAGGTTGAGGGGCTGCATTTAATGATACCTGGCAGAGTCCCCAGATAGAGTGCGGTATCACATTGCCCTGGAGATGTAGCCAAACTGGCATTTATAGCTGACCCATTCTTAAAAATAACACATTTACCCCTAATCTACTGATCAATATATTAATTATAGGATTGCACTAGTTCATTCATGAAGTCAGAACCATAATTACTTGTTAATTGTGCCATCAGGACCCACCTCTCAGCATCTCATAATCAAGATTATATTTCCATCTGTGTTTGTGAGGGACAAATCATAATCAAACCATGGCGGTGGTGGTGGGTATATGTCCTAGGAGTTAAGTTGTACTTCACAGAAGCAAAACTTTATGAATTTCTATACCATCTTTGTAAGTCTCATCTGCTGAGTGCTCAGTATGTGCTACATATGAGCAGGAAATACTGAGCAGGCGTCGAATGGGCCCTAATCTCAAGGAGTTCAAATTCTCCCAACGAATATAGCAAAGCCAATCAAATCTGATCCTGTGAAGGGTAACAACCCTATATCAACAATATGTACAATGAGTTCAATATCTGATGCCGCAATCTATAGTTTATGTGTAAGTAAACTGAGGCTGTCGTTTGCCCTAAAGTTTCCACCTAATATATATTAACACTGGAGCTAGAGTCCTTCTTTGTGATCTATGAGAATACGGGTCTTTCAAGATACTTTATTCTGATTGTTATGAAGAACAGGTTTGTACAGAATCTGGAGGAGTAAGTGAGTGTGTGTGTGTTAGAGAGAGAGGGGGGTTCTAATCATAAAAAAATAACTTTGAGAGCAATTGTTTATGAACTGTGTACAAATAGGTCAATGCGCAGCAGACCACACAAGATGGGGTTCTGAAGAAGAGAGGAAGCAGCCAGCTGTTACATTATTATTCTCATTATTCCTGCATCGAAGTCAATTTACAGTTACATAAGGCACCGATCTCTCCCGAGGCCATAGTGAACCAAAATAGCCAAAAAATGACATCACATAGCTTCAGCTGTCCCTCTGTCTGCCAACTTTAGTTCCCCAAAAGTTTTGCCTGCTTTCAGAAATCTAACAACCTCAGAAAACAGACATGTAGCATGTGGAAAATATTTTTTAAAAATACTTAGAAAAGCAATTTTTTCAAGGAATCTCCAAGACTGTTATTTTGAGCAAGGGTGACAGCCCCATGCCAAATGTTTCACTTTCTACGACTATTTAGCAGCAGTGCTTTGGGCAGATGCCCTGGCATTGTGTAAAATGCACTGTCATTAATTCAGTGTTTCATGTAGGGAAGCACAGAAGTCATCTCCCTGTCATCTTTAGAGGGTTATGTCACTGATAGAACCTACAGGAAAGGAAAAGAGGCAAGAGGTAGCATCTAGGTCACAGTGTTTAGCAGATTTTGGAAGCACGGAAGCTAAACAGGCTTTATGGAACCTTATGCATTAGAAACGGTCACTCAGTAGAGAAGACAGATCAGGGAGACATGGTAAGTTACTTTTATCAAGTTTATTGAATTTTATGGGCTAGACTGTTGTGCTAAACACACAATCAACATAATGGAAAAGGTGTTTAAAATCTGATGTTGTTAGTAAAAAAACATAGCCTAGCCTATGGTATGCACCCAAGGTCATATCTACAAGAGAGGTGAGGCAGGGGGATCCCATGAGTTCAAGAGTGGAAACCTGCCTGGGCAACATACTAAGATTGGTTCGCAGAAACAACAAAGATAATAGAGAGTGATGGACAAATTATTCTTGCCTAAAGGAAGAAAAACTTCTGTGAAAACTTGAAGTGGGTGGTTTCTATTAAGTGCATAGCAAATGGGGAAGGGGCATTAACAAGGACAGTAGTAAGAACAGAGGAGTGTGAAGTAGGCATCGCAGCTATGTGTGTGCAAGGGCCCTGAGCAGAGGACTCGGCTGATGCCATGATGTCATTGTCAGACATCACAATTTTCATTTTATGGCCTAAATATACCTGTGAATAAGAGCAAAATTCCATCACAAATTGCTGCTTAGAGTTATCTTGAAATGTTGGTTTCAAAATGATGAGAACCATAATCCTGAAGAGTGAAACTGAGTCAATGTCCTCTACCCTGGAGGAACAAGTTCAGAAACCTCTTATGGATCCACTGGTTCACATTCCCTCAAGTTGGTCCTCCAAAATAAGTTCCTTTGAGTCAGTTAATAGGCTAGAGCATGAACAATGTTAGGTAAGGAACTGCAGAAAATGCTCTTAAGCCATCCTCCTGAAATAAAATAGTCCTGTTGGAAGAGAGAATATCAGTTTTCCCTGATTTTCAACCACTCTCTTGGTCACGCCCCATGTCCAGGGGTAATTGGTCACGCAAAACATACTCCATGCTCTTGTGTCTGTCTGTTGCGTGTGCTTGTGTGTGTGAGTGAGTGAGTGTGTATAGGTGTATTTTGTTTTGGTATTTTGATCATATTGAGTTTTTGCTTGTTTTGAGCCTCTTTTTTTATGTCTCTTTTGAGGAGGTGTCATGAAACATGAATTTGGGCTAGTAAGGAACTGGAAAGGTTCTGGGAAAAGTTCAGAAATGGAAAAGAATATGATCAAAATATATGGCACATAAAAATCGTGTTTTAAATATTTTTACTTTTTAAGAAAATGGTAGAAAAGGTTTAAATTAGAATAAGGACGGGTTACACAATTTTACAATCTTTAATAGTAACCTCAGAAGCCTGCATATAAATATAGTGTGGATGAAGCCGGAGTTAGTTAAAATACCCAGGGTTCTTCCACTAAGAAATCCACCAAATGCTCTTTGCTCCAAGCAAAAGATCAAAATACCAAACTGCAGAACATGCAGGAGCAAAACAGACACCTGTCTGGAGGGAAGAATGCCCCAGGCTTGGCACTGCTTGCTTCCTTTGCCAGGTGACCAATGCCTGCAGGTTAAGGCTTCTGACTGACTTTTCACTAGGTTGTAACCATAACAGAGATAAGAGGGCAAGTAACCAGAAGGTGTCTCCACACAGGTTAGTGACATCATGTTTCTCTGCTTCTCCAAATATCTAAATGTTGACTCATATGAAATGAAAATGTGCAACACAGGATGGTACCACGGTACCATCGGATTATCAGATTTCCCTGAATGGTATCCCATCAGGACAGGGTAAAGAGTAACACACTCAAGATAACAAATATTTAAAATTTAAAAGACAATGCGGTGCATGAGGTTACTGCATTTGGATGTTAACGAAAAGGATGAAGATTTGAGTCCCGGCAGGGACGACGGCCCATCATTTGGGGAAGAAAAATGGCTCAGTGAGTAAAGACGATTGCCCAAAGACCTGAATTTGATTCCAGGGATCCAGATGGTGAAAGAAGCACTGATCATTGTAAACCTAAATGTCTCCCACCCTTTGTCCTCTCAGCTCCGCAGACAGCCAGCTCCCCATTCCCCAACACCTCCCCCCATACACACAATTAAGTAACTAGCCAGATAAATAAATGTAATAATCCCACCCTGAAAAACACTTCAAGCTCTGCTGAGCTTACTAACATCATCAGTTTCATCTAAGCTTCCAAGTCTGAGTTTCCCTCAAGGACTGGAGCCTCGTGCTGTGATTCGATTCCATACAGAAACAATACCTTCACGTACCAACTTTCAGCTTTACAATGGAGTGAAGGTGGCACATATTCAGTAAAAACTCCCTTTTTAGGTTGGAGCTTCAACTTTCTTGCTAGGCTATGGAGAATCAGCGTGGTCTTTCGTGATGCTGAATATTCCAAGTTTTCTCGCTCTTTGGCTTGCATGGGGCATGTCGTGGAACTTCTCACCCTCCAATCCCACCTGAGCCAGGATATACATTGCACTTCCCCTCATCGATAGCTATGCCTATCCTTCTAAACCAGCCTAGAGATGGGTATCTGTCATTCCTGTTCTGGATACGTATCAAAATCCTTAGGGCTCTTCAGCTCAGTGAAAACTTGAAGCTGGAGTCTGGACCCAGGTTCCTACAGCTGGTAGAGAGTGGTGACAAAATGGTTTCCTCTATATAAGTAGATTGTCATTAGAACAAATACTTAGAAATTTCCCATGTGTAAAAGGCAAATCAACCAGTGAAAGCATCGGTCCCTCAGTGCTTGGAAGGTCTAACTCTACCTGTGATGACCTCACTCTACTCAGAAAGCTTTCCTCATCTGAATTTTCAGGCCTGGCCCTCAGTGGGCTTCCTTTACAGCTCTACTGCACCTGATACCCTTGACCCTGCAGACCACATCATTTCCATTTTAACCCCTGCAGTGTCAAGTCCATCATAGGTATTGGATTAAAGTATGCATAGCAACATCAAATTTTCTACAACATAATGTACCCTCCATACACATAGGTCATGACAAGCGTATGTGAGCATTCACTACTGTCTAACTTTTGAACACTGAGAATATCCGGGGATTAATGTTTTATTAAGTTAATAAATAAATAAAGTGAATTCTCAATCATCAGTTGGCTGACAAAAGGACCCCGGCAACAGGGAACTCATTGACTTCCAGCAACTCATAGCAACCTACAAAGCAACCTTCTCCAAATTGACCTATGCTTGAAAAATTGAGTAGGACAATATCAACATTAGTAACAACGACTGCTTTCCAAAACCATAGATGGCTTCAGACAGGATAGAAACCAAGCCAGCAAACATACATCTTCTTAAAAGTGCCTCAAAGGTAAGTCTCAATCAAGCACGGCTGTGCCATGAAACAAGTCACATACTACACCTGTTTTGCTATTGGGCACAGGCGCTGAAATCTTCCTTTCAGCACATGGTGCTAAGGTTAAAACTCTGCAATCTGTTAAGTCAGTGGTGTCTTGAAGGCAAGAGGGTAATCCTATTCACTATGGACTTGCTTGGGAGCAGAGGCAGGGAGTAACCAAATGTCAAGTGTCTGCGCCCAAAACACAGACTCACCTCCTCAGGCACCAAGAATGGAAATGCACTCTCTCTTCTTTTTCTCTTCAAAGCCAACTTCCCAGTTCCCACAAATAAGGCTGCCAGTTTCTCCAAACAGCATACAGAAACATTCTCTCTCTCTCTCTCTCTCTCTCTCTCTCTCTCTCTCTCTCTCTCACACACACACACACACACACACACACACACACACACACAAATACACACACACACACACACATGACTTGTCAGTGGATTCATAACATTATTTTTTGGTCATCTTAAGAATTTATAGGAACTGGAAAGATGGTTCGTGGTTAAGAGTACTTGTTTCTCTCCAGAGCACCAGAGTTAAATTTCAGTATGCATGGTTGGTGGCTTTCAACTCTGGTTCCTCCAGCTCAAAGGAATCCTCTGTGTGTGTGTGTGTGTGTGTGTGTGTGTGTGTGTGTGTGTGTGTGCGTGCGTCTTAAAAATTCAATTTTTAAACAAAAAATTCTAAACTAGTTAAAAAGCATGTCTAATCACAATAACTGAGTTTCTTGGTCTGTCTCAAAATCAGGTACAATCTTCATAAATTTTTCCAGGGTATATACTTACTTTTGTAGAAGACACAAGAACAAAACCATGCCAACTGCCTCCTAAAATCTAAAAGAACATACTATCCTGGGAAATAGCAAAGACTTTACTGATGACATTTTAGTATATTTCATTGTATAACAGAATACTCATTACTTCTATAATATTTGAATTCTGCCAATTCAAGGATAATTCCAAGAAGAAATTAGTAATTTTCTTATTCATCCTGATTGGATATTTTGACTGCTCATATTTAGAATGTAAACAAACCAAGAAAGATTTGTGTTTTATTAAGCAATGAAACTTGGCTATTTTTCAGCTGATGGGGACCTGTCTTCTCATACTCAGTCTGTGCTTGTGGAATTCATGAGGCAAAGGGTACCTGGCCTTTGAACTTTCAGGTTTTTGCTTTAGTCACTATATGAGTTTTCTTTGTGTATCTTAATAGGTGCCTACACTAGAACTTGGAATATAAACAATATATAATTTTTACTTTTTTATAGATACCATATTCTTGTAGGTAGTTCACAACCATCCAGTAAGTGAATTTCAAGGACAAAAACATCCTGTATCCCTGTTGCTTTTCTTTGGAGACTTTTTACTGTTCTCTGGTTTATCTGTACCTTTTCTAGAGTTTGTTCCTAAGGTGCCATATTAAAATTAGGCAAAGAAAATATTTAAAAAAAACCACAAGAATAATGATCCTGAGAAATAGTTGAGAAGTAATACCACAGGAGATGGTGGTCAAATGTCAGTTTATGCCAGATGGTAAAAAGCATTGACTTTTTATACTCAAACCTAAGTGTGAGGAAGGAGAGAAAGTTTGTGTAGCTTCATAAGTCATAAGAAACATGTAGTATTCTCGACAAAAATGCCTAGATATGAGACATTACAATGATGTAATAATAAGAAAGACAATGTATGGGATGATGAACTGACAGACATGCACATATACAGAGAAAGCTAATTTAAAAATATGGCAGTTAATATTTCCAAATCTACATTGTGTGTTTTTGTGTGTATATAAATATATTCTCACAATTTTTTTAAGTAGGCATGCTTCAGGTTAACAGAATGAACCTTTTCTTGAAGGCAAACCTTAATGACATAGTGAGTTTGATGCCAACCTGGTTTACATGAGACCCTGTCTCAGGAAGTAAGAAAAAGACTCCCTGGAGCCAGCCATGGAGATTAACTGTAGATATGTTGATGATGAAGAAAATATTAGAAACTGAACTTTGTTTCTAATTTTATAGGTTTATGAGCAAGCCAAAGAGTGAGAGAAAAAGAGGGAAGGCCTTGTTGGTACTGGAATTATTTTTAATTACCCTAGAGAAAGATTTCTTAGTTAAAGACTCTAGACTTTGTATACTATCCTTTTCTTTGGCATATCCACAATAAGTTGTCATTATTTTACCCAATTAAAAGCGCCAGTGCTTGGTAAGATCATTCTAAATGAAAGAGAAATGTCAATAGAGGGGACTATTTGGAAGGAAAATATGTGCTTCTGTTCATTCAGATTCATGTGAAATAACGTTGGTGGGTGCTAGGCTCTTTAAAAAAGGAAGTGTTTTGTTCTAGTAAAAATTCCTATAAGTATTAATGAATATAGTCATTAGAAGTAGTTTGTACAGAATTTAAATTAGTAATGTGACCACTAAATTCATCTTCCTACTATGTAATGTTTCCTTTGATTCTTTCTGATTTTGTTTTCTTAATAATATTATGCTAATGGCTAGTAAATCTTGGATTTGTGCATGCCAAGCAAGTTTTATAAACTGGACTATATCCTTAGTACTGAAAGCTCTTGGGAATGTGAAAATATCTAGACGATGACATGCAGAAACTTCTATTTTAGTTTGATAATATCACATTAATGTAAATTTCTTGAGGTTGTTTTGACATTTTTCTTCATAAGAATAATTTGTAGAATGCAAAGAGAGTCATAACTATCACCCTGCATGAAACTCAACTCCGAATGGATCAAACCACGTACTCTGAACCTGGTTGAAAAAGAAGTGGGAACAGCCTTAAACTCAATGGTACAGGAGAAGACTCTCTGAATAGAACACCACAAATGCAGACACTAACAGCAATAGTAATAAATGAAATCTCATGAAACTGAAAAGGATGTATAAATGGCAAAGGACACCGTTATTCAGACAAAGTGGCAGCCTACAGAATGGGGAAAAAATTTCTTTTTTTTTTATTTAATTGAAATTACACATACCAAACCCAGTTCCCACTCCATCCCTTCATCCTGCTCCCACCCTCATCCATTCCTCAGAGAGAATAAGGCTTTCCATGGAGAGGTAAAAAAGGACTAGTGCCCTTTGAGGCTAGACCAAGGTTGATGTGATGGGTTTTTTTTATATTATTATACTTTACTTTGTCTCTTAAATTTCTGCTTTATTTTTCTTATGAAAGTCAGAAAAGGAGTGGATATGGATGAGAGAGGCAATGGGAAAGACTAAAAGGGGGAACTGTATTCAGATTATACTGTATGATAAAAGAATATACACTTAATAAAAGAGGAAAATAAATAAATAAGCATTGAGAGTATAGAAAACTGAGAATGGTAGCCACCATCCCAATGCAGCACACTTCTGTAGCTTCTCAAATTAAAGACCTGATCAATGTTTACAAGAGTAAATCATCATACTAACTGTGGGAAAATTAAAAATAAAACTCAGACTTAAAACTTTTGAGTATTACAGTGCAGTTGAAATTGGACAACTTTATGAAATAAAGAACTAATTTAGTTTTTCATTTATTCTTCTCTCATATATTACATTCTGACCCAATTTGCCACTCCCTCCACTCCTCCTCCCAACTCCACTCTTCCTCCCAATTCCCCTCTTCCCCAACAGATCTACTCCTCCTCCATTTCCCTTCAAAAAGGAGCAGACCTCCCAGGGATATCAATGAGACATGGTAGTGTCAGGCTTGGGCTCCCTTTCATGCCATGAGTCCAACTTGAGAATTTATTGGCCACTCCCACAAGCTCTGTGCCACTGTTATCCCCATACATCTTGGATGCATGGCAGATTGTATGTTGAAGGGTTATGACTGTGTTGGTATCCTAGTCCCGTGGCTGACAGTCTTGCATGGTTCCAAATGGCTGGCTCAAGTTCTCTTGCCCCCATTACTAAGCCTGTTTGCTAGGGACATTCTCAAAGATTGCAGGGACTTTGCACTGCACTGTTTAAGAATTAATTTCTTTTAAAAAGTCGTTTTCTAAATGACGTTCTTGATCCAATGTGCAAGAATAACAGATGAGTGAGCCTCAGTATTCTGTTAAGTTACTTGGAGTGCTTTTTCATTTTTATTTAGATTCCCTTTTTTCCCAGTTTGCATATGGCTCAGCACAGTGCTGTGCTCACTTGGCCCACCCCTTGCATTCTATGCCAGTCATTGCATGATGAATGGGAAATGTTTTACAGCGTCAGTGCTAAACCTTGGCGTGCAGATTTAGTAAGCCTTCAACTTCAATCCTTTTGCTATCGAGGTTTTTGTTCAGATAAACTAAGGTACCTGGACTACATTGCTATGTTGAAGTTGGCTGGCATTTTTTCTCAGAAGCAGATGTGCCACGTGTCATTGTAACTACTTTTTAAAGGAAATTAGAACCTTGGTTGTTTGAAACTGGCACTGGAGAGATTATTTGTACCATGGAAATAAGCAAGCACAAGAAATCAACCTCATGTTTTCCTCTTTTTGAGTTGGTATTTACACATCCTTGGATACTATTTTTCAAATTTTGGCAATCTATGAGTTATGAAATGAAAAAAAACACTCTTATGTTTGGTTCACAGAACAACCTAACAGACTAGATTCATGCCTTGATGTAATCATTTGCTGGTTATTTTTGTCATGTAGAAATCGGCAAACCCAGGGTTTACCATGAGAGCCTACTTATCCAGAGGCTATATGTGGTCTAACATGACGCTGATCTAGATGGGTGACTGTGGCCGTGGAGGAACTTCCTGGACACTACCGCATAACATTTGAGTAGCTCCACCCCACTTTTGCTAGACATACTAACAACAGTGACTGCCTCACACTGACAATGTCATTTTCTCCTCTCTCCTGGTACTTCAGGGATTTTATATTGTAGATGCTTGCTGATGCTTGCTTAGTAAAATTAGAGAGAATTAAGCTTGAAAGACATCTTCACTGATGGGTAATGGAAAGAAATACATTCTATTTTCATTAGAACCTGACCTCACAAATATGAAATGCATTCTCTACTTCTCAGAAGGTCCCTGTGGCAATGTGGCCCACACATGCATAGTAACACTCTCCTTTCACTCCATCTCACATCCTGCTGTTCTTCTGTCTCTCACCCTGTTTTCTTGATACCATTTTTTCAGAATAGCTTCCTCCACATCAGTCATTTTTACTGGCTCTGCTCTCCACAGACACTATTAGCAAACACCTTTCCTTTTTGAGAATTTTTATAAACAATGAAATCCAAATCTGAACAAATTATGAGACACAGGTTCATTCTTTCTAGAAACTGACATATGCAGTGTCCTTAAGAAGGCTTGATTCTTTCAAGCTTATGAAATTCTACCCAAAAATGACCATTACACAAATAAGTATATTAATATTTCATTTTTCTCTAATAAATATTACAAGGGATACTAGTCAATTTATTTCAGTTCTGTGCTGTGTGAAAGCCAGTGATGCACTTCTTTAGTGGCCTTGAAATGCTTCCTTCCAGAGAGTGGGACCCTGGCATCCCTTGCCTAAGGCAACAAATAGTCAGCATTAAAAGTCATAATCACCACACTAGGGTGGCATAGGTCATCCCATAAATACCCATTCTGAGATCACAGCAGCCAATCACAACTGCACGATCATGAAAAGGAAACAAACTCTGCTACTCAGTGAAATTTCCCTGTGGAAAATACAAATCCCCAATTACAACCCAACATGTGCCTTATTGAGGGCCGAAGATCTGCATGATATTTTACAAATTACCAGGCTCACAGCATGCCACGTGGAGATTCAGGAGCAGAAAAGGCAGGGTGGAAAGAGAAAAAGAAGCCCCACTGTGGTTGCTTTAAAAATATGGTCAAGTAACTTAAAAAAAAAAACGTCTCTTTGCCCCTGGATTTTCCCTGTTGACAGACTGCAAAGGTGGCATTGACGATAGTGCTGAAGTGGAATCAATCTAATTACCTTAGATGTCTGCTTTTACGTTTCAGTTTTTCTGGATATTTTTTTCCTGTGGCTTTTTCAGTGATAAAGGCATTTAGGAAACCAGAATAAGAAAAAAATGAAAAATATTGATCTTTTAAACTCTCATATTGGTTTCAGTCAACACTATTTCGGGGTAAAAAAAGAACAATGATGCTACAACTCGAGTAGACTATGATGTTCTAGGGAGCCCTCATCCCAGAGACAAATGCAGCCTTTGCTTTAACTGATTATCTCAATGAATGCTGTTGAATACTTAAAATTATGAGGCAAAGTGACAGGCTTTGAGAATATAACATGTAAGCACATATTTTACCATTTTCACTTAAGGTATAATAAATGGAATATTGATAGTGACTGTAAAATTATATGAATTAATTTTGAATCTGAAGGTTTTTTCCCCACAGGCCAATGAGCCTATCTGCCTGTGAGCAATGTGTTTGGAAGAAGTTTAAGCAGAATAAAACATTGACAGGTGGAATGTTAGCATCATATCAGGCCTTAGCAATACAGATTGGTATCATTTCAAAGTGAGTACATTCCCAAAGAGGTGGAGCAGCTTGTTCAAAGATACAATTGAGCAAGTGAAATTAGGAAACTGTTATCATCAGTACAATGCTGATTCTCCTCAAATCACCTACAGTCACCATGTGACTTGAATACACTGAATTCCTTCATTGAGTGGCTAGGTGATGAACAGAAAAAAGTTTGCTGTCTGCCATTGAACATGTAAGAGGTAGTACTTACAACATGTGGTAATTAAATATTCTAGATGAAAACAAATAAATTGAACACACCTCTATAATTCATAGTTTTGGACTCACGAGCCTTACACGTGATTAAAGTGAGGAAGAATTTCTGAGCATGTGAACAGAGCACTGAAGAAAGTAGAGACCGTAAGTGGGGAAAGAAGGGCAGCGACAGACAGGAAAGTAAAATAGCCTTGGAAGTACATGGATTTCTCGTGGGGGTTGTAAGCCCTGTACGGATGTAGAGCTTGGAGACTCAAAATATCTGAAACGCATTTTCTCACAGTTCTGGAGCATAAAAGCTCTAAAGACAAACAGTTTGAGTGGTTGATTGTTTTCTTGGGGTTCAGGAGGAAAAATGTTGCTCCAAGCTTCTGTCTTTACCTCTGGACATTGCACAACATCCTGGGTGCTTATTTCTTTTCTGTGGGAGCATAGTTCCTATCTCTGGTCCATTATTCCTGTTTATCTCCTGCCCAAATGCCTCTTCCTATAAGAAACCAGTCATTGTCCCTGCTATTAACACAGTATGGCCTCATTTTATCCCAAGAAAATCCTACTTTAAAAAATTAATAGGAGGCAGTATATAATTTAACTGACTTCATGGAAGAAGGAGGATGCATTGAAGATGCATACGAAAAGCCCCTGAAATGAAACTGAAGAGCACCCAATAGTCAGGAAAGGAAGCTGGCAATGTCAAGTACAGAGTGAGGGTCCTGTGGTAGGTAGATGGGCCTGATCAGTCACGTTGAACATTAGCTCTTTCACCCTGAGAGAAATGGGCAACTGGAGGAGGGTTTGAAGAATGAAGTGGCACAGCTTAATTAATAGGTTAAAGGGAATTTCAGGCTGCAGTGAAGGTACAAAAGAAACTTCAAGAAGAACGTAAAGCTTTCATGGAGGGAGCCTGAGGGTGGACAATAGATCTGAAGAATATGTTCTGCAAAGTCATGGTAGTATTATGTCCAAATCTTTGCATGATTAAAACAAGGGTGAACTAATACTCTAACTGTTTATTTCTTTGCAAAGAACAGTAGCAAATACAGAGACTCAACATACTGAGAATAAGTGATGGGTGCAAGCTCAACTTCAGAAAGGACATCTATGACACCATTCTAAAGTTTGGGAAAATCACGGCATGGAAGAGAGGTGGGAAATATACACAAGCCAGAAGCTAGGGTGAAGAGTATGAAAAGTCATTTTCCCTTCATACTTAATACAGCCATTATTATCATGAACACCCAACAACAGCTACTTATACCTGGCTTGTACAAAAGTGGCCTTGTCAATTCAATCAGTGATGGAAGGGAAATGGGTTAGTGTGACCTTAGCTGTTACAGCTGATCATTTGGCTACTGATAGCTTGTTGGGTATGGGGATATCACTGTCTTCAGTCATTCACCCACTGCTCAGCAAACCAGGCTGCAATGAATACCTCCAAACCTGTGGTCACACAATGGCCCTCGTTAAATTCAGTGGGTCATGCTAAAACAAATAGACAGAAACAGAGAAAGAGCTGCGAAGAAGAGGGGTGTTAGGCGGTAGGGAAATGGAAGAGAATGGCTGGTGGCACTGGCCAGATGCATTATAGAGATGATCAAAGAACAAGCTAAATTAATTTTTAAAAGAGAAAAGCAGAAGCCAGAGCATAGATCAGTGATTAACAACACTCGCTTCTTTTTCAAAGGACCAGAATTCAGTTGCCAGTACCCACATGAAAGGTTGCATCTCCCTGTAACTCAAGTTATATGGGATCTGATCCAAGCTTCCGGACTCTGTAAACATTGCATACACATGCTACACTTATATACTGGCAGGCATAACACATACACATAAAATAAAAATAAATCTTTAAAAAAGAAAAACAAAATTCTTTATTTCGATGTTATGCTTATATCTCCTTACCTTCTGTATGATAACATCATATGGCACATATAAATTCATAACTTCTGAATTGGTGTAATATTTTATGTCAATATTAAAACTACTCAAGTAAGAACAAGGATCAAAGAGGGCTTCTAGCTAAAATAATATATTTTCTAAAGGAAATAAGAAAATAGGATTACATCTTCTTTTAAAACCTCTTCTTAGATATGAACATCCATTCATGTAAACCCAAAACATCCTAAATGCCAGAAAAAAATCCATAGCTACCAAAGAGTAAGTCAGAACTCTTCCATGTGTCTAAAGAGATGTATTATTGATATAACTTAAAA
Organism: Ondatra zibethicus; assembly: GCA_004026605.1. NCBI lineage: Eukaryota > Metazoa > Chordata > Mammalia > Rodentia > Cricetidae > Ondatra > Ondatra zibethicus. Next base: position 45,152 of record PVIU01002737.1, on the reverse strand, counting down.
GTCTTGCTGATATTTCCTTTCAAGATAAAAATAAATAAAATGAATAAAAGCATCTACTATGTATAGAATAGTAATTGCTTTATTGAAGCCCCCAAAACCACAATAAATGGTTTCTATTGCTATTTAAGTTCTATAAATTAAAACATGAAAACCTGAATCACAGAACATTTAAGAATTTGCCCACGGATAACAGTGTGGAAGAGCAGGAACCAAGATGTGAATCTTAGCCACCTAACTACAGATTTCATGGTGAAAGCCTGGAGCAACTCTGATAAAACTAACAAATACAGGTGGAGAGTTTGAAAATACATTTTTATATTAATTAAATGATCGATGGATTGATTGATTGATTTAGTGTATGTGTGTGTCTATCTGTATGTCTGTCTGTCTTTCCCCTCCCATGTGCTTGTTGTAGCAAGCATGTGGTCAGAGAACAACTATGAAAGAGTCTTCTCTCTCCTTCCACACTGTGAGTTCAGGGGATCGAGTCCAGGTTATCAAGCTTGGCAGCAAGCATCTTTATCCACTAGGGCAAAGTTGTACCTGCTTAATAATCCCAGAAGATACAAAAACAAATTTATTACAGAGATAGAGAGATCAAATTTAAACACTGAATCTTTTTCAGTCTTTATGTGGACATTCAGGTACAACGGCGAGATACCCATGAGACAAGGAATTTTCACTACAGCTGACAACAGTCTGCTTCTGACCTGTGCAAGGTTACTTCAAGATGGCAATGTATTAGGCATGCATTGTTTTGGGAAAGAAAAGCTTTTGTTGGTCATGGAGCCTTATTGTTGGTGTTCAAGCATGGGTATTTAACTACACAAATGATCAATTTCATTCCCTCTGATCTGTTTACCCAAAGAGCAAATCAACAAGTTACTGCTTTAAAAGTCATGGTGATATATCAGTTAATGTACTTATCAAATGATTTAGAAATGAATTAGATCAAATGAATTAGAAATGACTAATCCAGTATTTCAATTAATAGAGATGTATGGACTACAATAGTAAGTATACTGTGGGATAATGTTCTTGTACACTGTAAAAATTTGTCATTCATATTAGTTTAATAAAATACTGATTGGTCAGTAGCCAGGTAGGAAGCATGGGTGGGGTAACCAGACCAAGAGAATTCTGGAAGAGGCAAGGTGGAGAGTCAGTCACCAGCCAGACGCAGAGGAAGCAAGATGAAAATGCTGCACTGAGAAAAAGTACCAAGACACGTGGCTAAACACAGACAAGAATTATGGGTTAATTTATGTTGTAAGAGCTAGTTAATAATAAGCCGGAGCTAATAGGCCAAACAGTTTATAATTAATGCAAGTCTCTGTGTGTTTCTTTGGGACTGAATGGCTTTGGGACCAGGTAGGACAGAAATTTCCATCTACAAAATATACTTGCTAAATTTCCTTACATATAGTGTACATAAAGGCAATAGAAATACTTCATAGCATTCCATCTGTTTTGGTATTAAAAGCTACATTGGATCGTCACAGATACATAAGAATTTACTATATAAAATTTTCATTCATGTCTACTTCCCTAGTTTCTCCTTCCTATAATTTCAACTAGTTAGAAAGGAGAAAGTCTACAGATGCACATGAGAACAGAAAAAAAAATCTACTAAACAGAAGAAGTACATAAGTTAATGGTAATGTATTGGACATGCAAATTAAATTGGAAAAACAACTTAAATGAAAAGCAATTACTTACACTTTTAATATTAGCTAGACTAATAAAGCAGCAATTAGATCTCATTATATGGCTATAAAATTGGTTTGCAATAGATTGATTGCACCAACTGTTTCTACTGGTTTTTGATGGTGTTATGGACAGGAGCTTTATTCTTTCTTTTTTGTGTGCTTGTTTGTTTATTTAGTGTTTATGGTCAACTTGAAAAGAACTCAGATTGGAACTGTGAGAATTTTTTCCTCTAAACAAAATAAGAGAAATATCCTATGTACTGGTGCGTATTTACTTTTCCTAAGGGATGATCACTTGTTTTAAAACCAACGTGACAGAATCATAGCTGGGTGTCTATTTGTTCATACTTATATGTGTTCATGCACAATGGTGAGTCAATTTCTTCAATCACACAACCAAATAACTGAATGAAAATTCCCAGCATCAGGTACTATGATCCTAGAGGACAAGAAAACCCAACAAATACGCAATTCTATCAAATATCCTGCCTTCCTTCCCAGACAGCACCAACCAAAATGGTAAAATTAACTGATCTGATATTAAATAGAGAGTAAAACATCAGGCCTGCCATGGCCATAAAGTTCAGAGAAACATTGTTTTTTCTATCAAGGGTAGCTAGGCTGACAAGACACACATTTCCAATCCCCTCCCCATTCCCCTTTGCATTAATTAGATTAGCCAATCACATCAGATTAAGAAATCAAGCTCCAGCCAATGGGAGGAGAGGCAGTCATGACCTAGGTCAGGGATTGAAAACAGAGGCCATTTTGACCAAACATGCAGCTTATTAGCCTGGTTTGGGTTCAGGCACAGTCCTTTTTTACAGGACCTGCCAAATGACTTTAGCTTTGTTCATGTGTGACTTTGTATAACACTGAGATTGTTCTTTTCCTACAGAGTAGCTTGGACAGGATTACCAAGACCTGTCTCACGAGAAAGATTTTGAAATCAGTTCTTTACTTTAGGACTCCCTGAAGTGACTGCATTCTTCTTAAGCTCCCTCCTCTCCTGTTTATCTCTGTTCCATCCTCTTCCTACCTTAAAGCATGCTAGGACAAGCATGTGTTCATGCATGTCTGGCTTATCCCTGTTTCTACAGAATATGACATGAAAGGGAACTCTTTTATTCATTCCTTGAAACATTTGGCATTCCCATATTTCCTCTGCAATGTCAACATTGCACATGGGCCCCTTAGCAAATAGGTTGCATTTCCCAGTGTAATTTAAAGCTCAATGTGATTATAAATTGAAGGATTTTTGTTGTTGGTGGTGTTTTGTTGTTTATTTAAGTAGGAAATAAAAACAGACTTGGTAGCTTCTGGAATCAGGTTTCTTGTAATCTCTGCTGCTGAGAATGGGGCCATCAACATCTTAAGTCAAAGGCATGGAGATTGCACCTTATGCATAGCAGCGTGGTGGGACAGTGGTTAGGTTTCTGAGAGCTTCATAAAACTGAGCAACAGCTCAAATTAGGAATGAATATCTCCAAAGTTTATATAACAGAAAATAGAGGGTTTTTTTTAAATCACTGATATTTGGGGTTTTCCAACTTTGTGGAATCTAATTCTGACTTATTTATGACAGATCTAGAACTGTCATGAATTATGTCAGTCCTCCTGATCTAGCCAACATATCCAATATACCCAAAATCACACAGGGTAAAAAATACACAGAGGAAGTCACAGGAGGATTAAAAAAAAACTCATGTTGCAAATGATTCAGTGATCAGAGAAGTAGTCTGTTACACACTGGCCAAAAGAAGTTACCATGAGGATGGTAACTTAGTAAACTCTACCTGGGCAGCATAGCTTACACTCACATCTTGCAAAGTTCATTGTACTGTGTTCTGTAATATACTGTATGTGTATATACACATTCTATAGTGAAATCTGAAGACTTTAGATGTTATTCATATACTACTGCTAAAATAAACTTTATAATTGTACTTGTTACTGTTTTATCACTTATTATTTTGCTAACGCAAATGGAGAAATGAATGTTTAGGTTTATTTTTTTAATTTTAAATATCTGAACTATATAATATATGGATGAATGCCCCGGATATGTGGGACAAGAGAGATGTATCTGTAAGGACTTGTATGTGAAGATAGAGGTTCTTTCTAGAGTGCAGTTGACTCATGGACCTTGATGGTTAGCTGTATAAGAACAGATGTTGTGACACTGTATTACATATTCCTCCTGTAGTCTCTCAAAGCTGTGCTTCTCAGACCTGACATTTTAAATGGAAATTTTGAAGACATCTTCAAGATTCTGAAGAACAACTGCCAATACTTGTCTACAAATACTGGCCTCACACAAACCGTGCCCCCTTGTTTCTTTGTATGTATTTAAGAGAATATACTTAGCTGCTTGTTTATGTGTGACTCATGCGTCTTTTTAATCTTCTAGCATTATCTGTGCTAATCGACATTCTGCAGAACTCTCCTTTCCTTACAAATGAACTCATTCAAAAACACGGAAGACCCACTCTATCCAGTATTCCACTGCATTAAAAAAAATATTTTGCTCTGTTTTCTGTAACACTCCAGTAATTGTGTTACCATTTATGGAAGGTAGTGGAAATTTCACCATGTATAGTAAGTAAATCTACTTATTACATTTTTCTTTTCAATGAAATTTTCTCATGAGTTTCAAAATTCTATTTTGTTCTTTTTTATTTTTATTGAGCTCTACATTTTTCTCTGCTCCCTCCCTGCCTCTCCCCTCCTCTTCTACCCTCTCCAAGGTCCCCATGCTCCCAATTTACCCAGAAGATCTTGTCTTTTTCTGCTTCCCATGTAGATTAGATATATGCAGAAAGACAATTATCACATGTACTCACTCATAAGTGGTTTTTAAACATAAAGCAAAGAAAACCAGCGCACAAATCACAATCCCAGAGAACCTAGACAACAATGAGGACCCTAAGAGTGACCTACATAGGTCTATTTTGTTCTTTCTATTGAACAACTGTTGTGACCTGTGGGAAGCTTGGTACTGGATATGTCTTCGACACATCAACAAAGGCCTGTACTGTCTTATTTTGGCCTTTTAAGCTGTTTCCTATGTGAAAATTACTAAGTTTGTTAATCAATACAGTGATCTCTGGTTTATACATATTCTGTGTTATATCACACATTTGTGTTTTAGTTATTGTTATTTACTAACTGTGGTTATGTAATTAATATTGCTCTTCTCCCTATAATGTATTTATTTCATTTGCCTAACATATATCTAAATTGCATGGACTCTTCATAGGAAATTGAACGTCAATTTCATTCTCAAAAGCAAATATAAAGGTCTTGTTTGAAATATAAACAGGATTTTGTATTTAGTCAAAGATCATTACATCAAATACCTACTTCTGTTCAGTTTAAACATAGAACTGCTCTGCAGGCTGGAGGACTATGAAACTATATTTTAATAAATTTAAATTTCATAAAACAGTAGACTATTTTACAGGAAAATACATATACAAAAGGAGCAGACAGAAATATGCTGAAATGATAATCATTATAGAAAAGCATATTCAACATGATGAATTTTTATTTTCTTCCTTTCTTTGCTATATTTTCTACTTTTTCTACAATGCATTTACAGTGAATTGTTTTGGAGTCTTCCATTAAAGAAAGACAGACACTGAGAAAATTGGAGATAATTGGAGATTTTGAGAAAAAGGATGTGTCAGAGGCAGTTAGTGTATTTGGGAGTTCTGTATCACACACATGTCTTCAAGAAAGGCTGTAAATGCTCAAAGGGACGATCAGTGATCTATGCATCATAGATGGGTGAAGCTGTGTAAAATAAATAAATAAATAAGAGAAATGGCTCAGGATCAACAGATAGTTATTAAAGGGTCTTCTACTATAGACCCCGGATTATGGAAAGCCTCCTATGGAGATAGACCCTCTGGCAGGGCATACCTATCCCCTGAACAAGTTGAGCCCTGGGGCCACAGAGTGTGGTAGCCGCAAAATCTTAAAAGGAAATGAAAAGCTCTCCAGCGCTGCTCTGCCCACCTGATACTACTGTGCTCCCCTGCGCCCCCACCGTCCTCCCCTCATCACCTGCAGAGCTTCAGCTTTGGAAAACAGATTCTTATTAAAACTGTTCGAAAGGCAGAGAATGCCTAGAACAAAGTAACTGTAACTGTAAAATGTCCTCAAATGCCAATTAGAAATTGCAATACTGGAGTTTTATTACAACTAACTCCTCCTTAATTATCAATCAATGAATTCTGCTGGAGAAAAAAAAGCTCCATATTCTCTGTTGGGAAACTGATGCTAATTATTTTCTGTTAATTAAGTCTGTTCTGGGATTCAGATGTGCCATACTTCAATTAAAAGATTGACACATCAATGCTAACATAATGCTCAGTGCCCCCTTCTAAAGTCTTTATAAGCAGTGATAATAAATTAGGGCCTGTTATTTTAAACCTCTTGAATAATCAGGGTTTTATCTGCAAATGAGAGATGTATATATATGCAATAGTAAGTGTACTTTATTGTGTTACATAATAGGACTTTGCCAATATTTAAGACAGACCTGTTTGAAATTTTGTGGCTTGATTTCCTGACTTTATTAAATGAAAATTAAATACAGTATTTACAAGGGTATTTATTCATGGCAGAAAAAATTGGTATAGAATGGTTGCATTTTCTAAGTCCTCTGATACCCAAAGTAGTACAATTTGGGAAATTTGTGAGTTAAAGCAGCTACTTGACAATGATTTCATCAAATGATGATTTTAGTTGCATATCGTGCTTCCTCATACAAAGTTGAAAATAAAGTAAGTATAAATTTGTGGTTTCTAACCTTTCTCTTATTCTTCTCCAGGTTGAACAAGAGTGACTCCACAGTGGTCCTTCTGAGAGTTTGGCTCCAACATGCATGGCCCAGGATGGAGTCTCAAAAGGTTCACAACCTAAGGTGATAAACAGAGTGAACTCCCCAAGCCCCAGAACTGTGAGCAATGACTGGGTTATTTCTCATTGTCTGTTTAGCAGCCATGGTATTCTGTTACAGCAGCCCAAATAAATAAGGTGCTTATCTGCTCACATTCAATATCTTAGTCAAAAAAAAAAAAAGGAAGAAACTGTGAGCTAAGTACCACAGTACTGCAGGGGGATAAGAGATACAAGGAGAGTACTGGTGTGGGAGGTCCTTCTGTCTGTGTGTTGCTTATATTGGTTAATGAATAAAGAAACTGCCTTGGCCTGATAGGGCAAAATAAGGTAAGCAGAGAGGACTGGACTGAATGCTGGGAAGAAGAAGGGTGGAGTCAGGAGCCACCATGGAGCCACCATCAGAGTAAGACTGCTAAATCTTTGCCGATAAGCCACTGCCACGTGGAGATAAACAGATTAATAGAAATGGGTTAAACTAAGATGTAAGAGTTAGCCAATAAAAAGTTAGAGCTAATGGGCAAAGCAGTGTTTTAATTAATACAGTTTCTGTGTGATTATTTCGGTTCTGGGCAGCCGGGACAAACAAGCATTTCCCTCCTCTTTGCAACAGAGTGCCAGTGATTATTTGGGAGAGTAAAACCTATGTGGATGGATGTTTACTAATTTGGAGCCTATTGTTGCAAGTATCTAGAGGTAATGATTGGTGCAAGCTGACCTGACTACACTCCCTTACCAGGGTTTTATCTCAGCTGTGCTACTGCTTATAGCCTTTGTCATACCATACTGTGATAATCCACCAAGTTAAGCTCCCTACCACAGTGACAGCTCCTCTAGGGTGGAAAGTGTGATTCACCTACAGCAAAAATGACTGAATCAATGCCAGCTCATAGAATCCGGCATAATATTGTTGGGAAATTGTATGGGCATTTGAACTGCCTTAATCTCTACGTCTACCTCTTTCATTAATTTAGAGTAGGAGCCAGATACTAAAAACCATGCCAGGCTTTGGAAGTATAACCCCAAATAAGACCCAATTATTTTCTATCCAAATGAAACATAACACTCTGATGGAAGAGGGAATTCAGGCGACAAACTGCAGGAGCACACTGGGCTTTTGCTGTTATACTTGAGAATTTTGTCTCTGTATAGAACATCTAACATACTCATACAATGTAATTCATCCCCGCATGCCCATGTTTGTTCAAAGCATTTAAAAAGACAGAGGAGTAAAAGCAAGTTTGTCATGCCTCCAGGTGAATATCTCCTGGGGGAGCCCCCTCACCAGTCCCTACTGTGTTCAGCTGCAGAGCACAGACTGGATGTGGCAATACAGAGACAGGTCAGAGCTTGCTGCTGAGCACAGAGACTAAGCAGGATTCAGGCAAGGCAGGCTTTGTCACTATGTCCTGGGCCCTACTGGCTGCAGGACAATCTGCAGGTGTACAGGTGCTCTCATCTTTATGGAACACAAGTCGTCATTTCAGTGTCCCTGAGAACATATTCATGTGACGGGAACATCAGATGTGAAACTAGGCTCGCCTGCAGCAGCGTCCCCTGAATCCATACAGGGAACTGCTCAACATCCAGCACCTCCAGCCTTGTTGGTCCAACCCCAAACTGGCAGAAATACCCTGACTCCATTTTTCCATCCTTTCCCCTGCAAATAAACAGAATCTACTTAACCTGTGATGAGTGATTATGCGGCTTTCACTCGGCTCTTGTAATTCATTCCTGCCTCCTGGCACTCATGAGTCATGGGTCTTTTGCACTTGTCAAGGAAACCTAATCCCTATCCTTCGTGGGCTAGCTATCTTCAAGATGGCTGAACCTGTAATTGCCTTGAAGTGTAAAATATTTCCCCCATTATTTATTGCAGAAGTGCCTGCTAGCACCTCGATTCTGGAGGTTGTGTCAGCATTTTCATTATAACCCCCTATTTCCAGCAGTTAAAAAAAAAGAAAGAAAGAAAGAAAAGAAAAGAAAAAAGAAAAAAAGTGCTCCAGGCTGCAGCTCGGCACATGGAAAATAAGTCCAGAAGGGAACTTTCTGCTGCTTCTAAAAAAAAAATAAATACATTGGTTAGAGCATTTAAGTTATATGACTGAAGGGAGGAAATGCCATAAAATGAACTATGAACTTTTAAAAGTTTCCTTTTGTGCTTTGAAGCTAGAAGATTAAGAAGTGGGTGTGGTGATAAATGCACTCACTAAGGCTAGAGGAGGGCAGCCCCATCCCTTCCTCCCTAGCCTTAAGAAGCCAAAGGAATAATGGAGTCATGTCCATTTCAAATAGAAAAATGCACTCAAGAAATGAGAAAATGTATTTGACTGGAAAAATTAACCTAAACCTTAGAAACCTGCTGGGTGACCTGGATTTGGCATCTGGCTAATGGTGCCTTCCAAGTGCTGGTAGGAGTAACGTATATAAAATGAGTTTGGGCACACAATATCCTCATTCCAGATTTTCAGCTTTATCGCATGTGATTCTAAGAAATGCACCAAGAACATCACAAAGCCACAAGCCTCCGAGTTGTCCTTGCAATAGTAGGTCACCACTATTCTATGCTCACTGCAATTTGAAAACATAGTTTCTCGGTACCAAGCACAGGGGCACATGCCTCTAATCCTAGAACTCCAAAAGCAGAGATCTCTACGCGCTGGATGTCATCCTAGTCTACCCAGACCAGTGAGCCCTACATGGTGAGACCCTATATAAAAATAAAATGAAAAACAAAACAAAATAAATAAGTGAAGAGATAAAAAGGACAGTTACTCAGGAGGTCCTGTCGATGAGGTTGATCGTGAGAGGAGAGATACTGCAAACACACAGGAGAGTTCCAATGTGCTACGAGTAAATTCTTGCATGTTGCTTCAGTTAGTTGATACTGAAGCAGCCAAGTGTCATGCAACTGTCTCTGGTTTGGGGAATGCAGTAGTGACACGGTGGAGGTAGAGGTAAGTGTGAGTGAAAAGCGTCCCATGCAGAAGGAGGGACAATCCCCAGGAAACTGAAAAGATGCCATGAATGGATTGATATCTAGGATTGAGAATCTCTAAATTTCAGAGCTTTTTAGCCAAGTAGGTAGTTTTAGATGTTAGCTAAGGTTGTTTAATATTTTAATACAATTTAGCAATAATTAATCAATTACCCCACTATGTGCTTGCTACTTCACAAGCAACATAAAGAAGCAATACCTGTCTATCATCATTGTAGAAATACAAACTTATCTACATGAACAATTATGAACTGCCCAGGGATGTAGATCAAAATCGAGACCCTGAAAAGACATCCATATCCAATCCATGTCATCTGTGGATGCTGAACAGAGGAAGGTCTTTTGAGGATGTGTTATTAGGAATCCTGAGATAAGCTTAGCCTGCATTATCTTCAGGGTGGACCTAACTGAGATTATAGGTGTCTTTATAAGAGGACTGAACAGACACATCTCTGCATAAAAGACACAAAGGACATAGAGCAATATGATGATGGAGGCAAATTGTACGGATGTGACCGTAAGCCAATGAATTCACGTAACTACAGAACCTGGGAGAGGCAGAGCATGGGATCCTTTCTTGAGTGTCTAAACAAACATTGCCCTGGGACACTGGTTTCAGACGACTGACCTCCAGTTCTGTGAAACAACCCATTTATGTTATCTTTGTCCACCAACTCTGTGATCCTTTATTCTAGCCACAGAAAGCAAATGCAGTGGGGAATCATGTTTCTTTTTCCAATCACATTAAATATAGAAAGCCAGGCTACAGATGATATAGACGGCGTGGGTAGAGGCTCAGGCACAAAGAGCAATTCAAATGTTGACTTCCCTGTTCTCCAATAGGACATAGTAGCACACACCTGCAATTCAACACTCAGGTGATTTTGAGTTAAAGGCCAGCCTGTGTTACATAATGAGACACTGAAAAAAATTTTTTTAATCCATACAAGCAAAATTACTACTTATTTACAAATTATGGTTAACGTGATTCAAGTCATAGGAGGTGTATCTTGGAGCAACAGCCAATTTCAATATTTGCTTTTAGGATTGAAATTGTCCTTTGCCTATAAATTAATTCTAAAGTTTTCGTAAAGCCCTGTATATTTCACAATAGTCTTTCAAATAACCTTCAGTAAAATAAAACATAATTATATATCAGCAAAAATGAAAATGTTCCTGAAATAGATGTGTTGTCTAATGACAAGAAACAGCATTTTGGTACAAAAAGAAAGACCGTGGTCAGGATGAATTCAACAGTAATAATCATGGGTAATATTCAAAACCAGAGCTTGAAAGATGAGTTTTTTCTGATGAAAATAATGGGTGTTCAGATTCTAAGTATTATCTTCATAGTTACAAAAGCTTCTAACTTCTTCAGATGATGTCTGAATATTTTAAAAAGTAAGCTGAAATTTAATTAAATGTCAAACAAAAAATTCATCTTTCCTGAATTGTAGAATTTTGTACTCATCAATAATTCTTTCTGGAAAAACAATCAATACTTTCAAGCAATTCATCAAAAAGTCAAAATGGTGAAAGAATAGTGGGTTTGGGAGAATTGAGTTTTATATCTTAAATTAACTTATTCGATCATAAACCTCTTCCTATTTTAACTTTTGTTGTCAGGAGCATTTTCAGAGCACACCAATTGTCCTCTTTTTAATTAAATATTTAGTGTTCATGAGTACATACAATGTGTCTGTATCCAGTCCATCCCCCATTTTCTTCCCTCCAGTTCCTCTACTAGCTCACACCCCATAGCTTCATGTGCTTCCTCTTTTATTCTCACTGAGTCCCTTTAATACTACTTGTTTGAGCACAGATATAGGAACATCTCCTGGAGCATGGGTAGCTTCTGAGGGCCCACATGTCTGAAGAAAAGTGACTACATCATTCATGTAGCCACCAACTGATAATAGGGCTTTGTGAGCTTTTCTTCCATACCTGCTGGAGTTTCAATTGCTGGGATTTTGACTGGCTTGGTCTTGTATTAGACTTGTTCATGCTGTAATGAGTTCATATGTGCAACGGTACAGTCATGTTTGGCAAATGCTCCTTTGATACAGACTTACACTTCATCTTGTTCTTATGATCTTCTTACCCCATCTCCTGTAATGGTAACTGTCCCATGGGAGGAGGGTCTGTGATATAGATGTGCCGCTTAGAACTGAATATACCATAGTCTCTTTTTTTAAATTGTTTTTATTGAGCTATATATTTGTTCACCACTGTCCTACCCCTTCCCTTTCTGTCCTCTTCCATGATCTCAACACTCCCTATTTACTCAGGAGATATTGTCTTTTTCTATTTCCTATGTTGATGAGATTCGTGTATGTCTCTCTTAGGGTTCTCTTTGTTGTCTAGGTTCTCTGGGATTGTGAATTATAGGCTGGTTTTTCTTTGCTTTATGTCTAAAAGCCACTTATGAGTGAGTGGATATGATATTTGTCTTTCTGGTCTGGGTTACCTCACTCAATATGATATTTCCTAGATCCATCCATTTGCCCGCAAATTTCTCTATTTCTTACTGTTTCTAATGAGCTATATATTTTTCTTCACTCCCCTCCCTTCCACTACCCTCCCCTTCTACCCTTGCCCATGGCCCCTATGCTTCCTTTTCTCAGGAGAGCTTGTCTTTTTCTACTTTTCATGTAGATTAGATCCATGTATATCTCTCTTAGTGTCCTCATTATTGTCTAGTTTTTGGGATTGTGAATTGTAGGCTGGTTTCTTCTGTCTAAAAGTCACTTATGCATGAATACAGATGATATTTGTCTTTCTGGGTCTAGGTTATTTTATTCAGTACTATGTTTTCTAGATCCATCCATTTGCCCACAAATTTCAAGATGCCATTATTTTTTTCTGTTGTGTAGTACTCCATTGTGTAATTTTCCTTGTTTATTCTTTGTTTAAGGGGCATTTAGGCTGTTTTCAGGTTCTGGCTATGACAAATAATGCTGCTATGAACATAGCTAAATACAAGTCCTTGTGGCACGATTGAGCATCCTTTGGGTTTATATCCAAAAGTGGTATTGCTGGATCTTGAAGTAGGTTGTTTCCTAATTTTCTGAGAAATTGTCGTACTGTTATCCAAAGGGGCTGTACCAGCTTGTAGTCTCATTAGCAATGCAGGAGTGTTCCCTTTACCCCACATCCTCTCCAGCATAAGTTGTCATCAGTGTTTTTGATCTTGGCCATTCTTACCGGTGTAAAATGCTCAGAGTTGTTTTGATTTGCATTTCTCTCATGACTAAGGATGTTGAACATTTCCTTAAGTGTCTTTCAGCCATTTTAGATTCCTATGTTGAGAGTTCTCTCTTTTTAGATCTGTACTCCATTTTTTCAATGGATTATTTATTCTTTTGATGGCCAATATCTTGCGTTCTTTGTATATTTTGGAGAACAGCCCTCTGTCTGATGTGGGGTTGGTGAAGATCTTTTCCCATTCTGTAGGCTGCCATTTTGTCTTATTGACTGTGTCCTTTGCTTTACAGAAGCTTTTCAGTTTCAGGAGGTCCCATTTATTAATTATTTATCACAGTGTCTGTGCTACTGGGGTCATATTTAGGAAGTGGTCTCTTGTGTCAATGCATTCAAGTGTACTTTCCACTTCCTCTTCTATGAGGTCAGTGTTGTTGGTTTTATGTTGAGGTCTTTAAATCATTTGGACCTGAGTTTTGTGCATAGTGATAGATAAGGATCTATTTTCATTCTTCTACATGTTGATATCCAGTTACACCAGCACCATATTATATTTTCTCCATTTTATATTTTTTACTTTTCTTTCAAAAATCAGGTGTTCATAGGTTTGTGGATTGATATCTGGGTCTTTGATCTAGTTCCATTGCAATGTATCTTATTGGATCACCATGGTTTAAAATTAAAATTTAACAGCAAAACTAATTTCAGAAAGCCCACAAACACATGGAAATAAAACAATGCTCCACCTGAATTACAAATGGATCAAGAAAGAAGTAAATAAAGAAATTAAAGACTTCCTAAAATTCAATGAAAATGACCATACAACATATACAAATTTATGGGACACAATGAAAGCAGTGTTAAGAGAAAACTTCATAGCAATAAATGTCTACATAAAGAAGCTGAAAAAATCCCACATTAGTGAGTAAACAGAACACTTGAAAACTCTATAACAAAAAGAAGCAAACTTACCCAGAAGGACTAAATGGCAGGAAATAATCAAATTGAGAGCTGAAACAAAATAGAAACAAACAAAACAATACAAAGAATCAATGAGACCAAGAGTTAGTTTTTTGGAGAAAATCAACAAAATAGACAAAACTTTATCCAAACTAACCAAAAGGCAGAGAGATAATATCCAAATTTTAAAAGTTAGAAATTAAAAGGGGGGTATAAGAACAGACACAGAGGAAATACAGAGAATCATCAGGTCATATTTTGAAAAACTGTACTCCACACAATTGGAAAATGTAAAGGAAATGAACAATTTTTTGGATAAATATCAATTACCAAAATTAAATCAAGACCAGATAAGCAAATTAAATAGACATATAACTGATAAAGAAGTAGAAACAGTCATCAAAAGTCTCCCAACTAAAAAAGTCCAGGACCAGATGATTTCAACACAGAATTCTACAAAATTTGCAAAGAAGAACTAATACCAGTACTCCTACAATTGTTCCATACAATAGAAACAGAAAGAACATTTCCAAAGTCTTTTTATGAGGTTACACTTTCCCTGATACCCAAACCACAGAAAGATATTACTAAGAAAGAGAATTACAGACCAATATCACTCATGAACATTGATGCAAAAGTACTCAATAAATAAAAATAAAATACTGACAAACTGAATCCAAGAATATATTTTAAAAAATCATTCACCATGACCAAATAGGCTTCACCCCAGAGATGCAGGGATGGTTCATCATACAAAAATCTGACAATGTAATCCACCATATAAACAAACTGGAAAAAATCCCACATGATCATCTCATTAGATGCTGAAAAATCCTTTGACAAAATGCAACATCCCTTCATGATAAAGGTCGTGGAGAGAGCAGGGATACAAGGAACATACCTAAGCATATTGAAGGCAATATACAGCAAGACAACAGCCAACATCAAACTAAATGGAGAGTAACTCAAAGTGATCCCATTGAAATCGGAACAAGACAAGGTTGTCCACTCTCTCCATATCTACTCAATATAGTTCTTGAGGATCTAACTAGAATAACAAGGCAACAAAAAGATATCAAGGGAATACAAATATGACAAAGAAGTCAAATTCTCACTATTTGCTGATGATATGATAGTTTATGTAAGTGACCCCAAAAATTCTATCCAGGAGCATCTACAACTCATAAATACCTTCAGTAATGTAGCAGGATACAAGATCACCTCAAAAAAAATCCATATCTCTTCTTTACACAGATGATAAATGGGCTGAGAAAGAAATCAGAGAAACTTCACCCCTTACAATAGCCATAAATAACATAAAATATTTTTGGAGTAACTCTAACCAAACAAATGGAAGACCTATATGACAAGAACTTTAAATCTTTGAAGAAGCAAATTGAAGAAGACATCAGAAAATGAAAAGATCTTCCATGCTCTTGGGTAAGTAGAATTAACATAGTAAAAATGGAAATCTTACCAAAAACAATCTACAGATTCATTACAATGCCCATCAAAATCCTAGCAAATTTCTACACAGACCTCGAAAGATCAGTACTCAACTTCATATGAAAAAGCAAAAAAAAAAAAAAAAAAAAAAAAAAAAAAAAAAAAAAAAAAAAAAAAAAAAAAAAAAAAAAAAAAAAAAAAAAAAAAAAAAAAAAAAAAAAAAAAAAAAAAAAAAAAAAAAAAAAAAAAAAAAAAAAAAAAAAAAAAAAAAAAACCAGGATATCAAAACAATTCTGTACAATAAAAGAACTTCTGGAGGCATCAGAATCCCTGATTTCAAACTCTACTACAGAGCTACAGTACTGAAAATATCCTGGTATTGGCATAAAAACAATCTCTTATTTTCTATGTATTGGTGGGTTTTTGTCTCTTTATTAATAGTAATTGCCTAAAAAAGAAGAAGCTTTCATGGTTGAGAGATGCTATAATGATTGGGAGATGTGAACCCCCAAATCCTGAGTTTCTTGTAAACAACTTGTTTTCCCCGATCTGAGTGCCTACAGCTGCTCTGAGCACGAGACCCTCGGGAGTTCCTGATGGCAAGGGAATGGTTTCTGGTGCATTTGGCTGGGGTGTGGCTATCCCTATATAAGCTGCTCCTGGACACAATAAAGGCGGCGTTCGTGGGGCATTTTGGCATCAAGGATGACCTGTGTCTTTGTGTGTTTCAATCTCCAGCCCCTTGCCTGGTTCACGAACTGTATGGTGGTGCATAGAGCACAGACGGGTGGGCGCGGTGTGCTACCCTATAATCTATGGCCAGAAAGATAAAATTTAGGTATCAATTTATTACTATATATTTTCTATGAGAATAAGTTCTTTCCTAGGGTCTATATCACAACCAACAATGCATTTTGAAACCTGCCAATAGTATCAGTCATGGAGTCCACTTACAAAGAGGCTTTAAATTTAATCAGAAAACAGTTGGTTACTCTATAAACTGATGTCACTATTGAATCAGTGGGCATGTGTAGCTTTCATGGTTCACAGGTGAGTAAGACAGACGTTTACTTTTCTTCCCGGAACATACATAAACTTTTCTAGCACTATGAAAGTAGACGAGCATAAGTGAATCTTCTAGGTTGTTACCAAATTAATTTTTTCCATGTTCTATGACTCAGATTTATGGTGTCTTCAGGTTTACGGTCTTACCATCAAGTTTGGAAGGGTCACTCAAATCAACAGCAATAACTTGTAATGATTGAAGACCTATGAAATACCAGTAACTGGAAAAGTGGCAACACATATCTCTATCCTGGGCATTTTATATGATATAGCCAATGGTATCTGAGAGAGTCAATGCCCCCAATATAGGGTGACTCCATTTACCCCCTCTATATATACATATATGTGTGTATGTGTTATATTATATAATGTATTGTATATTATATAATATATGATATATTAAGGCATCTACAGCAGTAGGTTCCCATACTCAAAGCTCAAATGTTAACCTCCCCATACTCCCTCCTCCATCCATTCCTCCTTTCCGTACTATATTTATTCCTTTCTGCTCCATTATTACTCTTTAGCCCTCCTTTTAATCTGTGTTAAAAGATATGTTTTCTCTTTCCTGAAATCATACACCCCTCAAGCTGTTTACAAGTTTCCAGCCTTCTATGTGCAATCTAGTTTAAATGAAGATATCTAAAGATAGCATCCACATATGCAAGAAACAATGTAGCATTTGTCTTCATGGATATAGGTTACCTCACTCAGAATGGTTGTTTCCAGTTCAATACACCTAACTATGAATTTCATAACTTAATTTTCTCTACAGTTAAATAATCTCATTGTATATATGAACTGTATTTTCAACATCCATTTATCCATCAATTGACACCTGGTGGTTTGTTCCCACTTTCTGTCAGCAATGAAAATAGATAAGCAGGAAGATACACAGTCTTCTTAATAAATGTATGTAGGCATGTGTATGTATGGGTCACAATCTAAGACTTTTCTCTAGCCAAGATAGCATGACTTGTTTCCAGCTAGCCCTATAAATCCTTATGTATTTTCTGTTACCTCCAAGTACATCTATACAGATGAGTAATATCAATTGCAAAGAATAAAATATATTTCCTCAGACTGAAATATATTGTCAGGGTGCATGTGTATTTATATTTATCAATAAACTGTCATATGAACCAAGATTTTGAAAAATGTATTGTTCTCTCATACAATACATACTGACCACAGTCTCCTGTCTCTCCACTCGTCTTAGTTCCTTCCTCCCCCAGATCCACTCCTTCTCCTCTGTTTGCCTTCAGAAAAGGTCAGGCCTCCCAGGGATGTCAACAGAATAGCATTACAAGAAACAATGAGACTAGACATTAATCCTCATATCAAGGCTGGGTGAGGCAACCTAGTAAGAAGAACAAGATCCCAAGAGCAGGTTATAGAGTCAGAGACAGTCCGACTCCCACTGTTAGAAGACCGACAAATACACCATGCTAACTACTATCACATCTATGCAGAGGACGTAGCACAGACCTATCCAGGCTCTCTGGTTGCCACTTCAGTCCCTGTGAGCCACTATGAGCCCTGCTTAGTCGATTCTGTAGGCTGTGTTTTCCTGGTGTCCTCAACCACTCTGGATGCTATAATTCTTCCTCTCCTTCTTCTACAGGGTTTCCCATGTTCCAAGGGGGAGAGACCGGAAGAGGAATTACAACTTGGGCTCTCTCTGTGCCTAATGTTTGATTGTGGGATGGACCAGGATTTTTGAATTGTCCTTTATGGCATACCACACAGATCCTCTAACCCTCAAAAGTAAATACCAAGTCCATTAGGCTAGACGGTTCATACAAAAATGCCTGATCCCTGTGGCAGATCATAACTACCAAAATGTCAGAGGCTCCATGTGAGTGATCATCAGATGTGGAACTTTCAAGCACATATGCTAAGAATTCGCAAATACACTTACAGACACAACACTGACATGCTGGTTTGATTAGCAGAGCTGATGCACGAAGTCCAACGGTGATGTGGTCAGAATATCTAGAAGACGTGAGTCGTTTTAGATGAACTGGCTGTGCGTGTCTCCTTTTAGCATCTAGAACAGTTCACGGGAGTAAAGCTTTATTAACCTCCATGCACCATGGATCCCTGGATTGCTACTGGGGTGGTCATCATTCCATCCCTTTGGAAATCTGTGTTCTTGTACCAAATTGAGATAATCTTCCTACAGACTAACTGACAACTAAGAATTAACTGCCCAAATGGGACAATTACTTTGTGTGTCTACCCCTGTTCAGTCCCTGACACAGTCAGTACCCATTTGACAAGTTCACCTACTTGGCATATAAGGTAAAGAAGTTGAATTACTTTCTCGATTTATGAACACTTTTCCTGTGAACAGTAACATCACATTTTTACTCAATTGCATGAGAATAAAATGATTTATGTGATATCCAATGTGATGGCTATTCTTGGTTGTCAACTTAACTACATCTGGAATTAACTATAACCCAAGAGGCTGGGAACACCCGTGAGGGATTTTCTTAAATCATTTAAGGAGGGAAGACACTCTTTTAATCCAGTTCCTTTAAGGTAGGAAGATACATCTTTAATCCAGATCTTTTGAAGCGGGAAGATCTACCTTCAATCTGGGCCACACCTTCAAGCAGCCTATATAAAGACACAGAAGAAAGAATCAATCTGTCTCTCTGTCTCTGTCTCTGTCTCTGTCTTCTTTAAGATAGTTTATGAGACATACTTAGAGTCTTCTTGAGGACAGGATCAATATCTTATTTCTGATCTTTAGTCTTCGTCTCTACCTTAAGCGAGGTCAGATGTTTGTTCCACAGTTCCTAAATGTGTACAGATGATGGAGTTCAGTCTATAAAAAAAAATAACTACAATACCTACCATCTCTTGCAATGTGGAAAACCACAGCTCAGAAGACATGGTTTTGTTCACAAATAGCTCATCTAAAAGCAACTCCCATGCCTATCATGAGATCAAGTGTAAGGTTTGTTTGCATTTGTTATTTCACCTGCCTCTCAAACCTAAGTTAAAGGAGTATTTTCTTTTTCATTTGAACTTTCCTCTCTTTTGGTTTTAAAAAGCAATAATTACATATGTAGTCCATGGCTGAGACCTACTTTAGGACTTCAAAATCTCTTGTGCTTTTGATGTGCAGCCAGGGATAAAAACTCCTGTCTTAGAAAAACATTGAAGAATCCAGAGGCACTTGTAAAAAGGAAACCAGACTTGTGCAAGTATGTGGGTCCAGGAGTGGCTGCTGTGGGAGTGCACGGGCACATTCAATAGCATGTTCGTATTCGCTCTTGATGAACTGAGCATGCAGGAGATAGTTATTTTACTTTTCTATGTCTAGATCACAAAACACATGGCCATTGTATTGCCATAGCAAAAAATCTAGAGACTGGGATATTTATAAAGAACATAAGTTTATTTCCCCCAGCTCTAGAAGTTAAGAAGTTGTGGTTTCAGATGAATTTTCTATGCTGGATAGTTTTTTTTTTTTTAAAAAAAATACTTGGTTAAAATGTGAGGTCAGAACCTGAGGCTATGCCATGGCACCTATAAGAAAATACAGGTGGTTCCAATTTCCTGGCGAGTGGGCTGTGGGAATGAAAGTGGTTGGAAATAAGTTTGAAAACTTTAAAGCTGACCTAGATTCCCCAGAATTATAAATATATGGTAACGGTCACTCATAATTTCCTAGAAACTAGTAGCTGGGAACATAGAGGAAAAGATTTAACTAAAGAAATCTTTACAGCTTGACAAGTGGCCGACGAATCTGAATATGAGAGATTCCTCCCTTTGTTTGAAAAAAGAAGTTAATAACAGTGATTGACAGTTACAGTGGACGGCACATTACTCTATGCTGCCTTTACAATATAAGCAGCTGCTTCTTACAACTTCCTAAAATATCATTTTTTCTTGGCAGGTTGCAGATGAGGAAACCAGGATTTATTTGTCTATGGTCATTTTCTAGCTGAGGCAGATGCTGGGACTGCACATCTCATCTCCCAGTATCCATTCCTCTTAGATGTCTAAGTATGTGACACTGTAGCAGACGCATACTCCGTTTTATTCGACCTTCTCTAACTTTACCCCTTTGAGACTTCCTTCTCACGTTCATTCTAATGCCATTGACTTTTCTGTCACGCAAATGCATGATCATTGCTACTATCCCCACTTTAAATCCATGGGTTCAATCCCCCTTCCTTAATAATATTCTCATATTTTTATTCTAAAGAAATGACATGAAACAATCAAAAATTTCTTCTAGGAAGGTAGAGAGGGACTGGGAGGAGAGGAGGTAGGCATAACTGTGGCCAAAATGTAAAGTTAATTAGTTAATTAACTCAGAAAAAAGTTTCTTCTATCATTAACATTCCATAAGTAATATGTACACAGACATAAACGGTACATTCTATTTTCTTCCTGAGCATAAAATCCATATAATTCTAATGGGATAAGAATATGGGTTCCCTATAACCTTGTCTGTGTATGCCTTTCTAACCGTTACAATCAGCGCCGTCTGGGAAGGTAGCACAGATCTAAGGTGAAAATTCAGGTGAAGCTTGTAGCCTGATTGACCATGAAAATCCCTCTCAGAAATATTATGCTTAACTTGTGTGTCTTCTAGGCTAAATCAATGTGTGTGTTCTGTCTGAGCACCTAGGTCACAGACTCTGGATCAATAGTCAGAGTGAAATAAGTGAAAAGATGCATAAGGAAAATTAATGAGGAAAATTTTACTTCCTAAAACTTGGTCTTGGGACAAACCCTAGAAATCCAGTTTCCTTGGTCTTCCTCACTTTTCCTAGTAAAGGTTGAGATGGGTTCTGACATTTTCTAAATAATATCTCATTTTTAATTCCTTTATGTCCATCAAATCTATTTTCTTTTTTTATTTTGTTGAGCTATACATTTTTCTCTCTTCCCCTCCCTACCTCTCCCTTTCCCTTCTATACTCTCCCATGGTCCCCGTGCTCCTAATTCACTCAGGAGATCTTGTCTTTTTCTACTTCTCATGTAGATTAGATCCATGTATGTCTCTCTTAGGGTCCTTATTGTTGTCTAGGTTCTCTGGGATTGTGAATTGTAGGCTTGTTTCCTTTGCTTTATGTCTAAAAGCCACTTATGAGTGAGTACATATATTTGTCTTTCTGTGTAGCTGAAAGACACTTAAGGAAATGCTCAACATGCTTAGACATCAGAGAAATGCAAATCAAAACAACTCTGAAATTCCATCTTATACTGTAAGAATGGCCAAGATCAAAAACACTGGTGACAACTTATGCTGGAAAGGATGTGGGGTAAAGGGAACATTCCTGCATTGCTGGTGGGAGTGCAAACTCGAACAGCCCCTTTGAATACCAGTATGGCAATTTCTCAGAAAATTAGGAAACAACCTACCTCAAGACCCAGCAATACCACTTTGGGTATATATCCAAAGTATTCTCAATCGTACCTCAAGGACATGTGATCAGCTATGTTCATAGCAGCATTGTTTACCATAGCCAGAACCTGGAAACAACCTAAATGCCTCTTGACTAAAGAATGGATAAGGAAAATGTGGCACATTTACACAATGGAGTACTACACAGCAGAAAAAAAAATAATGACATCTTGAAATTTACAGGCAAATGGAGGGATCCAAATCTATTTTTTGTCTGTAACCAAAGTATAAGGTAGGGATAAAAGGGTAAACAAAATTTGGTCAAAGATGAATGTAATTATTAGGAGAAAGGCAGTTATTAAAAACTACCAGCCTTATAGTTTGTAAACTTTGCCCTGTACCATAAACAATTAAATAAGCAGTATTTCACCTTACATTAGAGGTAATGGCAGTGTCACATACTCATAATTATTGCATATATTTAAATAAGTTACAGCCATACAGGTTTTAAAATAGTTTGTTGGCCACAGTGGTCACCATATAATAATCTCTGTTACTTTTTTTAAAAATATGTATTTATTTATTATATATACAATATTCTGTCTGTGTATATACCTGCAGGCCAGAAGAGGGCACCAGACCACATTACAGATGGTTGTGAGCCACCATGTGGTTGCTGGGAATTGAGCTCAGGACCTTTGGAAGAACAGGCAATGCTCTTAACCTCTGAGCCATCTCTCCAGCCCCAATCTCTGTTACTTTTCAACCCTGACTCTCCCTTCCCTAAGCTGTTGTTTTTGGCACTCCTTGCTGCCGTTCCCCTCCAGGCCTAATATCTTCCAGCCCAGGACATCTGCATTTCTGTGCATGCAGCCAGGCTGTTCTTCCTCCAGAATTCTGTACGGCTCTGAAAAGGACCCACTCTTTGGTCTGCTCGGTCACCTCTCTCATTTGCTTCTCCATCTCGACCGCCTTCACACCGCAGTATACTAGCACAGGCTGAAATGGTAGCCTGTTTGCCACCACCACTAGCCCTAGGATGGAGGTACTGTGAGAACAACTGCTTCACCTCTTTTACTCCTGGCTGTAGCTCTAGAGAAAGATTAGTGTATAGTATTCATGCTAGTGACATACTGAGAAAATGGACTGTTGACAAAGAATTGTATGTGTCTCAAATATAAGAAGCACATCTATTAAATATGTCTAGTCCTCCTGAAGAGTAAGCAAAAATACCTGAAGGCAGGCTGTGTATGACTAAGCAATTAATTACCGAAGTTAGTTAGTTAATATAATCAGTGCACCTCGGTGGTATGGTAAAAACGTAGTTCCAAATTTGACTTTAGTCTTTTTTCCCGGAAAGAAATCTGACTTATAAATAAAATAATGTCAGCCCCTTACTAAGGAGCTCCATACCTATTTCGTTCTGGGAATCCTTCTACATAGTTCATATAAAAACTTTTACAAAATTATGAAAAACTATTTGGAAACAAGAGAGTTCTTTTGCTAGTTTTTATTTTTGATTTCCTACTTGAAAATTTATTAATAATGAGATTATTATTTGAAAATGTATACAATGAAATAAATTTATATCCAATCCCATTTCTTCACTGCAACTCTTCCCTGATTCCTCCCAACACATCCTTCTGCCAGGAACTATACGTTAGCCATGGAACTGAGTTGTTAAGTTATTAGTAATATGCATACGTCTAAAAATACATGCTCTGAAAGGTGAAACTTAAGAATCATGCTCTTATTAAGAATTCTTCTTTCTTAGGCCATCACCATTTTATTCTCTTGCACATAAAATCGATATAAGAAACCATTGTGCTCACAAGCAATTGTGTCAGTTTGCTGTAACTGTAACCAATAGTGAGGTAATCATAAACATATCATAATCATAATCATAAACAGAAAAGATTGGTTTCAGTTCAGTTTGGGAGATTTGCCTACTAGACTGATTGTTGCTTTGGGGGCTGGTGTAAAGCAGCAAACCAGAGCAGGAATTCAAGTTGAGTATACTCCTCACCTCATGGCAGTGGAACATGAAGGTGACAAAGCTGGAGTTCCTTGGAAGTCATGTTTACAATGACTTAAAATGCCCCCCAGTATGGCCTGCCTCTTGAGGTCCCCTCATCTCCATCATCTTCCAATATGATCAGACTGGATACCAACTTACCACATAGGCTTGTGGGCTCACTTACTCAAATTTTAACAAAATACATAGTTCTTGGCAAAAACCAAACCTAAAATGTGAAATAATTATCAGACAGGGTGTAATGGCTAGAGTTAACGTGTAGGCCCTACTTGCCCAAGAACAGAAAACTTCCTGGAACGGTGAGCGATGTGGTTCTTGTAAAATAACGAGTCATGTGTTTTCACCTCAGTATACAAGTTTGGTTGCCCCAGCTGTACAGGATGTGTTTGATCACACACAAATAGAAGATACGTGGGTAGAAAGTACGTCAGGATGTGTGCTTACCCCTGATTGGATGACTGCATGAAGTGGGAAGTACTTAGCTTTGTGGAGCTTTGCCTTTATAAGCACCTGACTGACCTAAATTCCTGGCAATTCTGTGGAAATCCCTGGTATGGACCTGTCCAGCGTCCAATATCCTAGCCAGTGCCAAACAAAGCTTGCTTTAATCAGGTAATTATGGAAGTGGTCTTTCTCCTGGCGATTGTTAGTATTAACTAAGGCAATCTAAAACTACAGCTTTGTATTTCAAGACACAATACTGAAAACTATGCCTCTTTGGGATGAGTATT
Organism: Ondatra zibethicus; assembly: GCA_004026605.1. Classification (NCBI taxonomy): domain Eukaryota; kingdom Metazoa; phylum Chordata; class Mammalia; order Rodentia; family Cricetidae; genus Ondatra; species Ondatra zibethicus. The sequence continues at coordinate 20,728 of PVIU01002737.1, read as the reverse complement.
TTTTGACATCTTCTCTTCTCACCCACTAGCAATCTGTATGTGCCTCTCTATATTTCTCTTCTTGACATTTATTCTCAGAAAAGTCACTTCTCATTGTCATTGTTTTCAGAAGCATCCAATGGGAAAGTCCCCAACAATTTTATTTTTCCTTGACCGTTTATTGTCCTGATTCATCAACCTCCAACCTCTCTGCTTTTAAATATGTTCCCTAAAGCAACAAGCCACATTTGTATGTACGCCTTTTTGACGATAACATTAACTAAGCCCATTGTAGTATTTTTCTTCACAAATGTCTATAATATACTTTATACTGATTTTTTAATCTTTTCTATTTGAAAAATTAAAAAAATATTGTATTTCATATGTATAAGAGTTTGTGTGCATGTATATGTGCGCAACATGTATGCCTGGTACCTTAGGCCAAAAGAGGGCAATCAGACCACTTGCAAATACAATTACATCCAGATGCAAATTGGCACATGCATGCTGAGAACTGAACCCAGGCCCTTAACTGCTGAGACATGTCCAGTGCTTTTAAAAATGTTTTCTCCATTATTTACCAAGAGAATATCCATCACAAGTCAAATAAATAATCTTTGACAAAAGAAGCAAAATTAGATGCATGATAGAATATCAACGGCTCTGTCCTGTGATAGATCTATTGTTGTAATTACGCCTATAGTCTTAAGATACGTACTCACTGTGCTAACAAAAATATAAACAGAGCATATCATTATACAAATCAGACGAGTATTCATATTCTATATTATTTTTTCATGCCCAATATTGCTGATTATAATCTATGTTCCAGTATGTGTTTGCTAAGGATTTCCTGATAGTTTATCTAACGTTTTAACAAACAGAATTTTAAATTAATCTTTGTTGTCAGACAGGTTCCACAGGTCTCAATGTTTATATACGGTTGAAAGTGACTTACAAGCAATCAATAAAATATTGTTGAAGTTTTCTGTATAATAACTTAAACTGGTGTGACTGGAGCTCACTAACACACTTCATTCAGCATTTTGTAGCCACATCTGGCTTTCATACATTGATTGGCTCTTTTATGTATGACAAGGTCATAGACTTGGGAGAGAAGGATGGTTTGTGACCATGACATCCATCAATGCAATTGTGAAAGGAGGTATATTTTTATAACTGTTTATAGAATAATTGAACATGCAGAGTCACTCTTAGCTTTTATCTTGCTTACTACTTATTCCTAGATAATGACAGTTACAACTTACTTTTTGAAAAACAGATCTCTGTAGAATGGAGTAAATATGTCCTTATTAGACCCATGTGATCACAAAGCTGGGAAAACCGCAGGAACCAGAGTCAGGGAGCAGTGCATGCAGTTTCCAGGGCCAACTCAGAGCATTCAGCTTTGCCGCCTATGGGCAGTGTTATCATATCTCCCACACAGCCAGACATGCCACTAACATCTCTAGGAAGAACAGTGGGGTTTATGATGCTAAGTTGAGGTTCCAGCACTGCTGAATGTACCAAGGAAGGTGTGCAGAGTCTTACAAAGCCTGTCTAATCATTATAATCCACCATAGGTAAGATAAAGACTGTTTAGCTCAGTCTTGTTTGGGTTGTTTTCTTTCTTTCTTTAAGAACTTCTTTCATTTTTTTTTTCAAGAGAAATGATAAAACGGAATTTTAAAGTAAAGCATCCCTGAGTCTTCTTCCAATTGCCTTTCTCGGTCAGCCTGAAGCAATTCCTCATGATCTGAAGTGCTGCAACCCTGAGTAGCTGTGACCTGCTATTAGGCCTCAGCAATCAAAAATACTTCTGATGAATGTCTCCATGACCAATGGGAAGTTTCAAAAGGAATAAAAATCAAATCACAAATGTTACAGAGGAAGGAATCACATGTGTAGGTGCGAAAATGACCTCTTCCTACTTTCTGAAGGTTCACACACTTAAGCCTAAGGAACAAACTGAGACTAGACCCAGTCACAGGAGAAAAGGCATGCACTCACATTAACATGCAAGCATGTGGAGTCACACTTGTGGGAAACTTAAAGAAAAGTCAGATGGTTGAAGCTGAAATATGGTTTTTAGGGACATAGGGAAATGAAGGGTGTTGACAACTTTAGAGGGCTGTGAAAGATTTTTAAAGAAGATGGATGGGCTGGGGGGGTTGATAACCTGAGAGGAAGGTCCTCAGCTATGAGGGAGGTGGTTCCTCACTGTGGGAAGGTGAGAAAAGAGCTGCACTTCCATCAAAGGGCTTGCTATGCAGATAAAGTCCCTCGGGTAATGGCCTTGAGAGGAATGAATGAAGAATCTGGCCGGGTGGACAAAATGACCTTTAATTTCTTCTCCAATGATTAATTTTCTGTTGTTAATGAGATTGTAGGAAGGGGAATATGAGGAAACTGCACGTCTTTTATAGGAACTCACTTAGAATGGGGAGCTTCAGAGGAAGATCTGAAAGACTGTGCTCAGTGGAATGTGAGAGTATGAGAGAAAAATTAGGTCTTTTTTGTTAGTTCATTGTATACACCATAACAACGATGTACTTCTAAGTATTGTTTTCTGAGTACTAACATAGTCACCAAAAAAAATAAGAAATGAAGGTATTTATTTAATACTTTGGCACATCAGTTATTTGTTGTGCTCTTCTTCTTGCCAAAATGGCACACCTTCATGGCATGTAGGGAAATACTTAATTTTTTTTTGGCTTGGATATTTTACAGTTGTTCATAAAGAATTCTTAGTTTACCATCTCTCTGCTATAATGAGGTTCAATCCAGTTGGCTGCTGGATGTACTCCAGAACACACATTGTTGGCCACCAACTCTGTCACCTGCTCTCTTTGTCTCATTTCATTCTCATGATAACTTTTAGTATAGTGACTTGTATTCTACATTTATAAATAAAAAAAATCCAATAATCATAAGCAATGTGTACAAAGTCTCAATAAGTGATTGACTAGGAATTCAAAGTACAGTGCTTGTAGAGCTCTTAAAGATAGCGATACCCAGGTTTGCCAGTGCACATGCTCTCTTTAGGGCTACATTTCCAGGGACATCAACAATGGAATTTATTATTTGCAACAACTTTCTTCCTCTTCTTCCTTTCTTTGTTCCCAGGTTCATGCACATTGATGACCAAAACAAAGACCGACTGTCAACAACAAAATCAAAATGTTTGCTTTATGGAATCATAGACTGTTATCAATTGTGTGCTTTTTCCCCCAAGGTACATTTTCTGTG